>JAKCPI010014007.1:0-40143 GCA_023213315.1 Euborellia annulipes
ATCACCCTTTTGGGGAAACTTCCAAAGAACATGATGAAAAATGGGGCATAATCTATACAATATAACACAAAAAAAGACATTAGAGAGCGTCTTAAATTGTACTTTTGGGAACAGGACATTAAATTACCCATCAAAGGTCGTTAGATTTTTCCATTAATTTATTATTGATTTGTTTGTTTGCTTGGCATTTATTTATTTATTAGTTGTTATTATTATTATTATTATTATACATTAACATGGAGTAATTTTTATTAATGGATTAGAGCATCATCGCTATCAACATCTCTAATTTATACTAAAATTAAACTAATTATCATTAAATTAACTCTTCTCTATTAGATTTTAAATTTAACTATTATAATATTATAATCGATTTTATTATATGGACCCTGTTATGCAATGGTGTGTCAAAGATCAAACATCGAGTTTTGAGAAAATCAACATTAAAGTTTTTTGTTTTCATTGGATTATATACAATTTTTGTTGTCAATTGTGCAAGTAACATTAAATATAAATTTTTTTAGGACATATTTCATAAAAAATACTATTAATTATAGCATTTGAAACAATATTCCGTGCTTAACTCAATTTTGAATTTTTTGGTCTTTGACACACCATTGCATAACAGGGTCCATATATAATACTCTATTAGTTTGGTTTCATATCTTGCAAAGAGGTTTTTGATATCTGATTCTACTAAATCCTTTATTATTGTTGGGAATTTACGGCATAATTCCTTCTTCTTATTGTTGAGAATTCTACTTAATTGGTTTTAAATTTGAACCTCGGGCTTGGTGTAATTGGAGCGCGCTTGTCTTCTATACCAAGGGTCGCGGGTTCGGATCCCAGACAGTCTGATGATTTATTTAAGCCATTTGGACCCCAAATATATCTATATATATATTATAAAATATATATAGCTATAATAAAATATATATATGGTATATGGCCGGAGTTGCCGAGAAGGCTGTGTGTATATGGGTGTGAATATGAGTAAAGTGTGTGAGCTTTAATTTTGATTATGTACAACAAATTAATATTTATAAATATAGAATATTTAATTTAGGTCAAATAACAATATGTAACCATGCGTTACAAACAGAAAATTGAAAATTAAAACAAATTCTATAATCCTAAATAATTTAACTTTTCAATCTGAAACATCATGCCCTTTTGATAATATAAAAACTTAGCTTTTTTGACTGATCGCGTTAAAACACTTCTCACAAGACTATATTCTATGGCTATAATAAAATAAAATAAAAGCTTATTTTCATTAAAAAATATATTTAAAAAAATAATTTAAATATTATATAGTACAATTGGGCAGGAGGTTTTTTTGTTTTTAAATGGGTCGTTTTGATAACTTACCTACCCCAACATTGAAATAGCCTCCATATGGGGAAATACATGGTGTTTGTCCTTCAGCTATTTTAATGCTGAAGGACAAACACCATGTATTTCCCCATAGGGAGGCTATTTTAATGTTGGGGTAGGTAAGTTATCAAAAAGACCCATTCACAAACTAGTGGTAAGCTACGTCTAGAAATGTATTCTTAGAATTGTGATATAATACATTTTAGAAAGACGGGTTGAGATAGGGTCATGTTGTTCATGACGGCGTCCACGAACTACATGACCCACATAGCACTGCAACCAAAAAGCGGACATTTAGACGTCGAAGGGACGATGCTGCAACTTTGGGACATCGCAGAACATCCCTGCGGCGTCGAAATGTCCGATTTTTGGTTACAGTGCTATGTGGGGAAGTTAAGAACCCCTGTTTTAAACAATATTATCTACGATTCAATATTCATCCATATTAATTTATATTGATTAATTGGTCTAATTAGCTTTTGAATGCGAGTTAAGAGGATCGTGACCACCTTTAAGATAACTGTCAAGTTAACAGAATTCGAGTTTATACAAACTTGACTAATGAGCCCTCCAATCAAATATTAATTGTAAATATATGTATTTTCATTCATTCTAATAAATACTATATTACTTTCTCTTACCTCTATATATATTAATATATAGAGAAAGTATTGGATTCATGTTGAAAATTCGATGTCGAGATTTTGATGGATATACACGTTTTGAGGTCCCCTGAATTCAAAAAAGTGGTTTGGTCTGTTTGTCTGTGTGTCTGTCTTTGTGTGTGTCTATGTTTGATTTTAAGCATGAAGGAATTGAGCTATGAGGCTGAAATTTTATATTTAAGTTAAACACCCCCCGGGACCGGAAAAATAAGCTTTTAATCAAAATCGGTCAAAGAGTACTAGTACTTTACTGATGTACTTTTTCACTTTTTTTTGATTTTCACAAAATTCGCTCTAACGATTTTGATTAAAATTGAAAAATCAATTAATTTTTAATTGCTCTTTAAAATGTATATTCTCATTTTGCCCTCAACATTGTTTGAAGCACACTTTACTCTTGTACTTCAAAGGAAAGATAAGGGAAAATGGTTGCCATGGCAACAAAATATAAATATTTTTCCATTTTTTTTTTTTTTTTTTTTTTTTAAACATTCACACTTTTTTTTCTCATTCACACTCACACACATTCACACTGTCTTTTCGGCAGCTCAGGCCATATAAGACATTTACGATAACCGTTATTTATGAATTTATATATATTAGGGTCCAGGCATTTTTATTTAAGCCATCTGGTATCCAGATGGCTTAAATAAAATCATCGGACTGCCTGGGGTCCGAACCCGCGACTTTTGGTATATGAGGTTAGCACGCTAACCTCTACACCACGCCCCGTGGGCTCCATATTTATTAATTTTACATCTTGAATTATAATACATGCATATCGGTGGAAACTTAATATATCTCGACACAAAAAATCTGGTATGACAAGCACACTTACCTTCGGTAATCGAAAGTTGTGTGCTGTGCGACCAGTCACACCAGAGTTTGCGAAATTGTGGAGATAATTTAAATAAATAGAGCAAAACAAATCTATGATTTGCATTTCAGTATAAACAAGGTATCAGTTATTGGGTGAAAAAAAGAGAGATAAGAGATGAGAGGATTTGACTGTGGAGAGGGGCGGGGGGTTAACCCAGGGGAGGTTAACCCATAGCCCTTAAGCAGGGGGCTTTCATTAGACACTGGTTTGCTATCTACGTTTGCCAAATGCTAATAGGAAATAGGGAGGGATGTAGGCCAGTAGATATTCATGTTAATTAACGCTAATCCGTGTGATTGTATTAACGTTAACAATTTCAAAAATTATCATAGAAATTGAATTTTATTTTTTGAAAACAATAGGCAAAGAATATTCTATTTCAATGAATAGAATGAAAGAATGGGCATTTGAATAAATAAATACGACGTGTTGCACATAATTTTTTTTTTTTTTTAGAGTTCTATACTCCTGATTTATTAATAAAAATATAATAAAAAAACTTAAAAAAATGCTTTTATTTAAATTGAACTTAAAAGAGAGAAATAATTTAATTGTTCTTGTTAAAATTGTTGAATATTTATGACAAAATAAAAGCGTGGGGCGCACATTGATAGCTTAGGAAATTGTTTATTCTTAGAGCCTCGGAATCACTTTGAAGCGCCCCACGCTTTTATTTTAAGTCATAAATATTCAACAATTTTAACAAGAACAATTAAATTATTTCTCTCTTTTTAGTTCAATTTAAATAAAAGCATTTTTTTTTTAAAGTTTTTTTTATTATATTTTTATTTTAAACTTTTTAGTCTTTTTTATTATAGAGTAGGTATTAAAGACAAGAAGGCAGGATGCTTGAAATAAAGTGCCACATTAGTTTAGTATATTTTGGTAAAAATGGGCATATCATTGTTGTCATCAAAAATGACACTTAAATATCAAATTGCCCAAGGGGCTTGGAGTAGTTGGTAGCGTGCCTACCTTCTATACCGAACGTCTCGGGTTCGGACCCCAGGCAGTCCGATAATTTTATTTAAGGCATTTGGATACCAAATGACTTAAATAAAAATGCCTGGACCCCACAATTGATATATTAAACATACTGATTATCGTAAAAAGTCTTAAATGGCCTCAGTTGCCGAAAAGACTGTGTGAATGTGTGTGTGAACGTGAGTGTGAATGAGAAAAAAAGTGTGAATGTTTTTTTTTTTTCAAAAAAAAAAAAAAAAAAAAATATCAAATTACACAAGCCTAGCTCATCGGGAAGTCTTTTGAAAATAGATTTATTCGTGTGAGGTTTCAAATAAAGTCCAATGCAATCACAATTAACAATATCTTTGATAACATACCCGGCTGGAAATTTGCAACAACTGCGACAACATTCAGCATGTGGCCCGCTCAAAGCAATTCTCTACGTTTTGCAAAACGACCACATGCTGATTGTTGTCGCTGTTGTTGCAAATTTCCACACTTTTTGATTATTGCCAGTCGGCTATGTTATCAAAGATATTGTTTATTATGATTGCTTTGGAGGTGTGTTTCGTGCTAATTGTAATATATTATATACTTTTCTCATTGTATATGTATGCAGCTCTGAAGATGGCCTAGACCTCGGGCCGAAACGTCAGTCGTAAGGGCGAGAATTAAAAATAAAATAATATTTGCCTGCATTCGTCTTGTTTTTTTTTTTCAAGACTACATCATAATTAAGCCAACAGCCACAGATCTTTATCGATTGAAAAAGAAGCTTCCCAATTTTCCCCTCTCTCGTAATTTCTTCTTTAATCTCAATATTTTTCCTCGCTTCATAATTTATTTTTTACTTTGTATTTGGATTTTACTTGGTATTTCTCTCTTCTTTTACAAGTGATCCTCTCTCACTTTCTTTCTTTTTTTTTCTCTTTATTTTCAAGTTCTTTCTTGACAAGCTTGAGGAGTTCAAATGGGGGGGAGGGGGTGAACGTAATCTTGAAGCCAGCATCTTATCCCACACGCTCGAAATCATTTCCAAGCCTTCAATTCTTAGTGGAGAGAAGAAGAAAAAAAAAATTCCGAATTAAATCAATAAAGTGATATGTTGAAGTTAAAATCGTCAATAAATATATTTAGAGTATAGATAACAAAAGAGAAGAGGCAACAAGAGACGATTGAAAATCAGTTTGAACAACTTTATCAATTCACGAAAAGGAAATAAATCTATTTTATATAGAAAATCAAATACTACTATAAAAATAAATAAGACATAAATAATATAATAGATAGTTGAAAATTTTTTCTTCGGGAGTAATACAGTCGCGTCACAAGTGCCTGATGTGCTGTAGGCAACCAAAATGTTTAGCCTTTGGAAGTGATGTCTTAAAAGTAGCTTGTTCCCTTCAGTTTCACTAAAAAAAGATGATTTATTTATTTTTAAAATATTGTTTTGGTTGGCTAAGCTCAATGTTCCATTCTCGAGCACATCAGGCACTTATAGCTCCGACTATTTACCATTCATTACTAACTGACAAATTTCTCCATCCAGATTGTGCCGCGCCGACAGAGAAATTTGCCAGGTGTGATGAGTGATTACTCCCGAAGACGATAGAAAGTGATATTTTGAACGCAAATAGTTGAGTGCTGTGCTGCGGTCTAGTACAGTCGGCACCTTCAAACCCTGATGTGATCTAAAGTGGAGCCTTGGAATTAAACAACCAAAATGTTTAGTGTTGTCTTAAAAGTAACTTTTCCCTTCATCAGCATTAAAAAAAGATGGTTTTAGAAATATTGGTTTGGTTGACTAAGCTCTTGGGAGAAAGTATTGGATTCATGTCAAAAATTCGATGTCCAGATTTTTGAATTCAAAATTTTAATATTTGTTCAAGAATAAAAACAAAGCGATAGTATTTCGCTCTAGCGGCAAGGATATGAAATAATCAAAAATATACTATATTTCTTTTAAAAAGAGAACCAAATAAATTTATTCGCTAAAATAAATTATTATCATAAGTACAATAATTTTCTCAATTCCAAATATATTTATTTCATATAAAATTTTTACATAAATTACAGTTGTTAAAAATAAAAAAGTATTTGTATTCTTTGATAATTTTTTTTTAATAATAAATATATACAAATGCATCCCAATATTAATATTTGTAAATAATTTAATAGAATAATTTTTTTCTTCATATTATTAATTTTTTCATTAAATTATTTTAATCCATCAAATTTTTTTTTCCAATTTAATTTTGCCTCAAAGAGTAAAAACAAAGAGACGCAGAGCTCTCTAGCGGAGACAAGTTGAAACAATCAGTCCGACGTCCACTACTCCAGTCGTTCGGTTCGTTTGCTCCAAGTGATTTTATTTGTGCTTAAAAAAATTATAAAATGTGTTCAGTGAGTTTAATTTTCATTGTGATGTGTCTTCAAGTATTAAATTTTATATCGTGAAGCGCCTGCCATCACCTTTGACTCAGGTATATTGAAATTTATTTAATTAATTATTCAACTCCCTTCAAGCCAAGCCAAAGAACATGGCCGATGATAATTATTATTAAAAAAAAAAAAAATGACTGGAAAATTATAAAATAATTTTATCAAGTGTTCTATTAGAAATTATTTTATGGGCGTTTATTAAGAAGGAAATTTGATCTATGTGTGAGTGTCTTTACTGGGAATCTTTTACTGTTTATTATTATTTATTTTTTTTTTTAAGCAAATGTTTTTAGTTAATGGAAGATTTTATAAAAAGATCCTAGATGATTTTTTATTGAGCTCTTCCGGCAGGCGATCTGCTTACTTTAAATATATTAATATTAATATTTTTTTTTTTTTAGAGTAATAATTTTCCAATTTTCTTATTACATTGGTTAACAAAATTTTTATATAAATTAACTGTACACTAACTAATGTTTTGATTAAACGCAAAAAATATCGGAACAAATTTATTTTGATACATTGTTCTTATATAACTATAATATTATTTTTCATTTTATTTAATTCAATTATTTAATAATAAAAAAAAAGAAAGGAAATTCTTTTAATTGTCGAATTTATTTTTAGCCATCGACAATCAGATTGAAAGGGCGGGCGGAGGAGGGGAGGGAGGGGAAGGTGAGCAGACGCCTATCGTTTCTTAAACAGTTCCCACGTTCGTCCCGTATATATCTTATTTAAAATAATAGTTTTTTATTTATTTAGTGATTTATGTTGTGATGATATGTGATTCTCAATCAATTAGAAAATCTCTTTGAAATGATATTTATATTATTTCTTTCTCTTTTCTCTCTGTAGAAAAAAAAACTCTTATTTTACATTAATTTTTAATGGAAAAGTTTTTAACTTCCTTTACTCCTATATGTGACCCAAGGGCGGATCCAGAGGTGTTTCTCGGGGGGGGGGGGTAATCTGGTGTGACTGGTAGCACAGCATACAATTTTTTTTCTTAATTTCGGTAATTTAAAGGTGCATTCTGTACTTGTTTGCCAGAATATAAATACAAATCAAATTTTTAAGTATTAATTTTTAAAATTTTACATAAAAAATACATTTTTTTCGAAAAAAAGTATTTTTTTTTTTTCAAATCTCGGAGGAGGCAATTACCCCCTTTACCCCCCTTGTATCCGCTCTTGATACACAGCGATCAGTTTGAAATTAATATATAGCAAACAATTATTTTGCACGAAGGTAAAAGAATAAACCCTCATTTTATTAAAAAAAAAAAAATCCACCATAATCCGTGTTAGTTCTTAATAATTAAGAGATTACAAAACTTTGGTTTGACTCTAATTTGAACATTATGTTTAATAATAATACTTAGCCAACATCAAAAGTGAGTTTTTATGCTTTCTGTACATAACACTTCCTGCTGAGTAAGGCTTTTTTTTACTTTCTCTTACCTCTATATATATGTTAATATATATATATATATAGAGAGAAAGTATTGTTTTCATGTCAAAAATTCGATGTCGAGATTTTGACGGATATTCACGTTTTGAGGTCCCCTGAATCCAAAAAAGTGGTTTTCGCGACATGGTCTGTCTGTCTGTGAAGAAAATATCTCAAGAACGAAAAAAGCTAGGAGGTTGAAATTTTATATTTAAGTTAGGCACCCCTATGGGACGTGACACGAAGCTTTTGAACAAAATCAGCCAAAGAGTACTAGTACTTTACTGATGTACTTTTTCATTTTTTTTTTTCGATTTTCTCAAAATTTGCTCCAACGATTTTTTTTTTTTTAATTCAAAAATCAATTATTTTTTAGATGTTCTTTAAAATGTATATTCTCATTTTGCCATTGAAATGTTCTAAAGTCCACTTTACTCTTGTACTTCATAGGAAAGATAGGAGAAATGGTTGCCATGGTAACAAAATATAAATAATTTCCCATACTTTGAAATTTTACATCACTCGAATGTACCATACTGTCGGTAACTAAATATATGTCGACACAAAAAATCTGGTGTGACAAGCACAGAACACAACTTTCGATTACCGATCGTAGAGAAAGTTGTGTGCTCTGCGACAGTCACACCATATTTTTTTCAGTGTTTATTTACAATTTTTTTATTGAAGGGGGGTGTGTGTGTGTGTGTGTGGGGGGGGGGGAGAAAGATGAGAAGAAGAGGAAAGAGAAGTTGATATAAAATGGAAAGAAGAAAAAAATGAAAGAAAAAAAGAGAAAAGGAAAATAAGTGATCAAAATATAGAGAAAGTGGGGAAGAACATTTTTTTATTTAAGTTCGTTTTCGGCATCAAAGCCTATTTATACCCCATTTCAAATGAAATAAATTTATCTCGCTTGGGACGAGAAACGAACCCATAACCCCAGCCATGAAAAGCCAATGTCTGCACAATTATTATAAAGGAAATTAAAGCCAAATGGGCCCTGTAATTTGACTTGAGCCAGGCTGCTGAATATCTAACTACGTCCTTGACTAGAGAGAAGGGGGATTAAGAGCCTATCACAACAAATACTAGAAGAATCAGATATATTGCAATATATGTTGAATTCAATACCTTTTTTTTTTTAAATAAATTTTTCACAAAGGATTAGAGAAAATAAATAGAAAAAACAAAAAAAGAAAGTTTGGTCCCGTCATTAGGCAAATGGCGAAAAGGGATGCAATTAGAACCCTTTAAGGCTATTAAATTAATGACGTCAGTGCATTTGGACCTAAAAGTTAATAGCAAAAGAATATTAGCACGTCATCAGTAGGAAGGCCCAAATGGAATATTCACACTTACTTTTCTCCTATCATCATCATCATCAGATAAATTAACTTTGATAATTGAAAAATTATGATAAATTAGTTGGAAGGGGGACGGAATAAAAAAAAAAAAATTAACAGCATCCATTAAAAATTAATATATACATCCCCACCATCCACTACACTTATAAATATTCAAAAATGCCTTAGTTATAAATAAAGAGGCTATTTAAAATAATACATTTTCACCTTTTGTTTTATTTATTAATCCTTCGAAGCTTTCTTTTACTGATCATCCAATTCGCCTTAATAATTGGAAGTTGTCGACGTTTCGGCCGATATTCCGGCCTTCAACAGGACAAAGTGCTGTTTGCCTCGAGGCTCTTGGCAACTCCCTCAATATGGTGTGACCGGTTGCAAAGCACACAACTTTCTCTTACCTTTGGTAATCGATAGTTGTGTTCTGTGCTTGTCACACCATTTTTTGTGTCGACATGTATTTAGTTTCCGACAGTAGGTTACAATTGAATTCAAGATGTAAAATTTATATGTGAAAATATTTATATTTTGTTACTATGGCAACCATTTCTCCTATCTTTTCTATGGAGTACAAGAGTAAAGTGGTCTTCAGAAGATTTCAATGACAAAATGAGAATATACATTTTAAAGAGCATCTGAAAAATAATAGATTTTTGAAAAAAAAAAAAAAATCGTAGCGAATTTAAAAAAAATCGAAAAAAACTGAAAAAGTGCATCAGTAAAGTACTAGTACTCTTTGGCCGATTTTGTTCAAAAGCTTCGTGTCACGTCCCCTGGGGGTGCCTAACTTAAATATAAAATTTTAACAACCAAGCTCTTTTCGTTCTTGAGATATTTTGTTCACAGAGAGACCATGTCGCGAAAACCACTTTTTTGGTTTCAAGGGATCTCAAAAAGGGTATATCCGTTAAAATCTCGACATCGAATTTTTGACATGAATCCAATACTTTCTCTATATATATTAACATATATAGAGATAAGAGAAAGTAAAAATTTGCACGAAAATCGCAAGCGGGCCTCTCGAGGATTCGTTAACCATGTGACTCCGACCAATGTAGACATGTTGTTTGCAATTTTTCAATTTTTTGTGTCCTCGTGTATCTGGGAAGCACCCAAAACAACCAGCGGGAGCCGGATAAGGAAATAAGAGCACGTATAGAAAGAGCAAAATCTACCTTCGCCAAAATGAGACCCTTCCTATGCTGTAGAGATCTCTCCCTCGCCACGAAAATTAGGACAGTAGAGTGCTATGTGCTCCCTGTTTTAATGTATGGAATGGAGGCCTGGACATTGACCGGAATAACAGAGAAGAAAATTGAAGCATTTGAAATGTGGATCTACCGACGACTATTGAGAATATCTTGGGTGGACCACGTGACCAATGCTGAAGTTTTACGCCGCGTCGGAAAGGAGAGAGAGCTGCTCCTCAACATCAAAAAAAGAAAATTGCAATATTTTGGTCATGTCATGAGGAACCCATCAAAATACAAAATCCTTCATCTGGTGATGCAGGGGAAGATCTTCAGAAAGCGAGGTCCAGGGGGTCGGCGTATCTCGTGGTTAAGGAATTTACGAGAGTGGTCTGGACTTTCTTTGGTGGAGTTGTTCCGAAGAGCTTCGATAAGGCGTCAATCGCCATGATGATAGCCAAAGTCCAGAACGGGCATGGAACTTGAAGAAGAAGAAGAATCCTCTGTTGTTGAATAATAGAACGTGGCTGTAGCTGATATGTTTAATGGAAAGAGGATGCAGCCAAATAATAGAGCCTCTATTCAGTGACGAACACTCTTTATTAGGGACGTTTTGGCTGGGTTCAACCCTGCCATCTTCAGCCTTCAAAGAGCATATTTATATTTTCCATTTATAAATAGAGTTGTCATGATTTAACAATACAAGTTGTTTGCATTATAGGTCCAATGAATGTAATATTTACTTAAATACCAACAAGTGATAGAAAGCATGAAGATTAAGCTTATAATGTATAATAATGTATAAATATCATTATAAGCTTAATCTTCATGCTATCTATCACTTGTTGGTATTTAAGTAAATATTACATTCATTGGACCTATAATGCAAACAACTTGTATTGTTAAATCATGACAACTCTATTTATAAATGGAAAATATAAATATGCTCTTTGAAGGCTGAAGATGGCAGGGTTGAACCCAGCCGAAACGTCCCTAATAAAGAGTGTTCGTCACTGAATAGAGGCTCTATTATTTGGCTGCATCCTCTTTCCATTAAACATCCTCTGTTGTCTACAGTTGTTGTTTTTTATAGATATTATTATTCACATTATTTTGATGGTATTATCAATATTTATTTGTATATCTCTATATGACAATATATATCAATATCTAAGCTTATGAATTATGAGTTTTCTATCTGTCCTGATGATGAGCGTTCGAAACGTTGACAGAGAAAATTAAAAAATTTTGTTTTTTGTTGTGAGGAGGGTGTTTATGACCTCTGCTTCGATAAGCCTCTTTCCGTTCCAAAAATTTCTTCGTCCACCTGTTGTCAAATAGTTCTTCTGTTGATGTTGACGAAAGAAAGCAATGAGATGCTGAGATTAGCTCATGAAACTCTTTGGTCATTTTATTTTAGCTGTCAGATCGTTCCGCATTAGATAGAATAAAAATTACATTTAAATGTAAAATAAACAATTTCTTATTAAACATTTTCTTTTTACCTCTCTCTATATAAATATTAAAATATTATCAATTAGTTTTTTACGGTTTTCTTTGAAAATCCTCTTTGGTCTAGAAAAAAAAATATTATTTAAAGAGAAGAGAAATAAAAAAAAAAAAAACTTTAAAAGAAAACCCAACAGTCAGACGGAGGAAATAAAAAGGGCATTTTCAAAAAAAAAAAAAAATAAAATAAATAAATAAATAGTCTCTGGACCTCTCGTGTCTTTTATACGACGTATAATAAAAAAAAAGAGAATAAAGTGATAAAAATTCACTATAGACGAAATATTGCGAGAGATAATAAAGCGAATGAATTTATCAAAAAAAAAAAAAAGAAAAATAGCAGCACAAACTCAATGGAGAGAGAGATTGTCAGGTTGTTTAAATGGAGAAATTTCATTTGCACCACACACACACAAAAAAAAAAAAACCCACAAATAATCTAGTAGTCGTTTTTAATAGACGAAAACATAAAATTTTAATTTAGAAATTAATTTCAAAATTTTATTATGGAAATATAAAAATACCTATGGCATATTTTTCACCTGGAGATCTTTTTTTTTAAGAATTTCTTTCTATATGCACGATAAAAAAAAAGGGAAATTTCTATGGACATTTTAAAAGCGCAAAACAAACGTGATAAGAGAAAAAAAAAATCAACCTGTGTAACAGATGTAGAAAATCTTCACCAATGTTCCCAACAAACAACTGGCTCTCCTTCTGTGCAAAATTAACAAAAAAATTATTCTGATGGTACGGGTACATTGTAGATTAAAATCTTGCTAGATTTAATTTACTCTAGCTAGACAAATCTAATTGGGTGTGTACACTGCAGAAATTTCAGCTCTAGCTAGTGCACCGTAGAGAAGACCTAGAGTCAAGTCTAGCTAGACAGCTCTCTTGGGTGCGGATACTATAGACTTTTGCAGTCGTATATTTTCTCTAGCTATACTCCAGTTATCTCACATAATTTATTTGTATAACTTGCAGCTTACCTTCCAGTGGCTTAGCTAGGGGGTACAGCCAGGGGACTGACAGGATTTGATAAAAAAACAAATCAATTAAATAGAGGCGAGCACTGCACTTATTATGGAAAACTTGGAAAGGTTCTCACATCTCCTTCCATGCATTCTTATTAAAATTTAATACAGTATATTTTTTTTCTATTAAATTCATTAAAATTATTAATATTTTATTTCGACAAAACTTTTCAATTATAAATTATTACAAATTTAAAAATAAATTTCAAAATAATTATTATATTATTAAATAAAATATAATAATTGAATCTTTTAATTATTGATATGATTGAAAAGTAAAGTTAATAACGAAATAATATTAATTATGAAGAGAAGAAATAAACACGAACAGCGAACAAACAAGAAACGAAGGGTGTTAGAAGTTAGGTTAGAAAGACAGAAATATTTACTGATCTTTTGAAAGAAATTCATAATGGCGACTTCAAAAACATTTAAGGTATGTGCCCTAAAGACTATGATCGTTTAGTAAAGAAGATAGAACCAATAATAAGGCAAAAAGATACTCAATTCAGATTGTCAAAAGCAGCTAGAGCAACTGCTCTATTTAATCAGTCAAATAGAGCGAGATCACTCTAGAGAGAAAGTCTCGGAGGTGTGTCCACTGATACTCTAGCTAGATTTATTTCAATCTCGCTAGATCTAGCTAGAGTGCTCTCAATGGTGTGTCCATTTGTAGATTGAATCTCATATAGCTCTAGCGAGACTAAATCTAGCAAAAAAATCTACAGTGTACACGTACCTTTAGTCTGATCTGATTAGCCGTTCGGAATCTACATTGGTTTAAACTTTCAAATTAGAATTTACCGCCGCGCTGATAGGAAAATAATAAATGGTGAAAATTTTAGCTGAAAACTCATTCTTTCTAACCGTTAATTCACCATAATTATACCTCTTAAGACAGGCCGCTAAACTTTTCGTGCATGCCTCCCTAACCTGCCACTATAGACACATGATTTGTAAGACGTAGTCACGTCAAAAATAAATTCCACATTTTTATTCAATTCTTATCGACTTTTTTTATTCCTGAATCGACAGCCACTATGTTTACAGAGGGGTGCGGGGAGCAAATATCCATTCACCGAAAGCGTTCATGTTTATTTACTTTTCCCATTACCTTCTTGAAAAGTCTAATTTTGATTTACATCAGGGTTAACCCTCTTCCCCCTAGGAAAGAGGCCAACCAGAAATCCTGATTACGTCATTGTATACCTTTATGATGACATTATTTTCTTTTTAATATTCCAAAATTTAATATCCCTTTTAGAGAGTAGATAAAGCAAGCAACTTCCCAGGTGTCGATAATGCAATGGCCTGTTTCCATTTCCTTCCTGCTGTTAGCATCCAGCAGCCGATCTTCAATGACCTCCAAAGGATCAACACTAAAAACAAAATTACACGTCAATATCTCTAAACACTACTCTTGAAACACATTTTTTATTTGAAAAAACTCGAAAAAGGGGTGTAGGAGCGGAGTCTAAACGTACTTTATCATTGTGGGGGTTTTAAAACCCCTTGCAAGTAAAACTTTTTTTCGGATCGTAGGCGTTTAACTGAAAATTTTCAGAAAATTATTCAATTAAGGGTATTAAAATCGCGTTTTTAATCTTAACTTAATAATTGGAAAATGGGAAATCAAAAGACGCACGTTAAAAACTGAGAACAATATTTATTTAGTATTTGAATCATTTTAAATTATTTTAAAAATTATATTTTATCAATTTAAAAATTGAATAATTAAATCTCACAATTATTTTTTTTATAATTCGTCATATAAGTTATTTTTATTAAATAATTAAATTTCAACTTCAAATTTTTGTCGTCACGGCTTGTAGCGTCACGGCCTTTGACGTCACGGCTTGTAACGCGACATGCTGATAGAAGAGCGAAAAAATTTGAGGCCATCAAATAAAAGTTTCACTTTAAAACTAGACTATTATAAGAAATTTTTGGCTCCGATATCTTAAAAATCTTTTGAGATATTCGCCCAAAAAGAGAAAAGTTTCAAAAAAAAAAAAAATTTTTTTTCACGTCCCTATCTTTTATTAAGGATTTAAAATAATTCTTGATAATATAGTCTTAGGGATGACTCAGTAAAGTATTAGTACTCTTTGGCCGATTTTGTACAAAGAGGGGTGTCTAACTTAATTATAAAGTTTTTACCTCGTAGCTCTTTGAGATATTTTGTTGTCAGACAGTCCATTTTGTGGAACTCATGAGACCTAAAAAAACGTGTATTTCCATCAAAATCTCGATATTAAATTTGTGACATGATTCTAATACTTCCTCTCTATGTATACATATATATAAGTAAGATTAAATTTTCTTTTGACCGTGTATTCTCAAAATCGGCCTTTGAACAACCCCCCCCCCCTTCACCTCACCCTCGATCAAATCATGTAAGCTTCGTAGAATGAAATATAATCACTGTAATTATAATATAATCCTAATAATAATTATACTTGCCCTTGACCTATCATTATCTACTGGGGGGGGGGGGGGTTCGCTTCGCTTCTCATCCCAAGCGAGAAAGACTAATCTGGTGTGACTAGTCGCACATTTCCTTCGGTAATTGAAAGTTGTTTGTCACACCATAGATATTTTAAGTGTTTTCGGCGTCGGACCCCCGAGCTACGAAGCTGACACTTTATATTTAAGTAAGTCACCTCCTGGAACGTGAACAAAATCGACCAAAGAATACTAACTAGTACTTTACTGATGTACTATTTTATAAATTTAACATCTTGAATTCTAATACATCGGTGGAGATTAAATATATCTTGATACAAAAAAATCGGTGTGATAAGCACACAACACAACTTTCAATTACCGAAGTCAGGCACGTATATAAGGGAGGGCCGAGGCCCCCCCCCTCCGAAATTTTTCAAATTCATATACATTTATACGGGTATACAGCCACCATGGGGTATATAAGGGAGTGCCAAGGAGGCCTTTAAAAGCCTTTAAAAATTAATATTTTAATTAAATTTAAAGATTACGGTGTGGGTTTCAAGTGAAACATTTTGAACAATAATATTTGAACATAAATACACCCTTTGTTAATATTTTAAGTTGAAAATTGGAGAAACGTATTTTCTTTTCGTCTATAAAATTCTACGGTAAACGAGAAAGAAAATAAAAAAAAAAATCGATTTTTGACCAATTTGAAAATTTTTAAAAATTTTGTACGATCCGAAAATTTTGAGCAGAAAATATTTTTTTTGAGCTCATCTTTGGAGATGTCTCTCTTAAAACATAATAAACTAACATATTTTCATAAGAGACTTGAATAAGAAAAAAGTAAAAAAAAAATAGTCGGTTTTTCTGCGCCTCCCTAATGTATAGCTATAATGAATATTTTTGTTTGAAAAAATGCGCAAAATTTACCCTAGGGCGGAAAAAATTTAGTCTCCCCCCCAAAAAAAAAAAAAAGATAAAATGATTTTCACGGAGGAGAAAAAAAATTTCCGCCCTAACCGCAGTGCGGAAAAAATTTCGTTATTTAATAAAAAAATATGATGGCCCGGGCCCCTCGGGTCTGAGGTATATCCGGTAAATATTTTTGTGTAAGGGGTGTATTAAAAATGTTTTCGGGCCGGGGGAAAAAATTTCTATATACGCCCCTGACCGTTGTGTGCTGTGCGACCAATCACACCGTATTTTTTTACATTAAATATTAATTTACTAGAATTAATATTTTTCTTAAGTGCTTCAAAGTTAATTCATAACGTCCACACATATAGATTGAAGCAATATAAATTGATATCCCCCGCCCCGTCCCCCTTCCGTTCTTAAGTAGGCTATATCAATTAGTTATTAGAATGATATAGACATTCCTAGCTAATAAACTTCATTAATAATTTCCTGTAATTTGAATCGAGAGATCTCTCAATTCAAACTTATAGTCTTTACAAGTCATTATTTTAATCTAACTAAGTTTCTAAACTTGTATGTCAAATTCCCTCCCCCCTCCCCCCCCCCCCTTTGATGTAAATCAGTAACTAATTAGAGGGAATTAATAATTCAAGTCTTTGTTTAATTATTATATGCATTTGAACTTTAAAATTAAAATTGTATGAAGGAATTAATCAAATCACATTACGCTCCCTTAACTATCAATATTTATTTATTTATTTATTTAAAACATAAACACCATACAGACACTTGTGTCCAATTACATGGGTTTGTTACGAGACCGTGGAATACAAAATTAACAGTAGAGAAGACGAGATGAAAGCAGAAAAAAAAACACATCAAATAAGTAAGCCCAAAGCTCTATAGTGCGTAAATTCCAACATCAACAATAAATAAACTCCAAAAATTTGTAACAATAAAATAAATATAAATATATCTCTATAATAAATAAACTCTAAAAAATTGTAACAATAAAATAAATATAAATATATCTCTATAATAAATAAACTCTAAAAAATTGTAACAATAAAATAAATATAAATATATCTCTATAATAAATAAACTCTAAAAAATTGTAACAATAAAATAAATATAAATATATCTCTATAATAAATAAACTCTAAAAAATTGTAACAATAAAATAAATATAAATATATCTCTATAATAAATAAACTCTAAAAAATTCGTAACAATAAAATAAATATATCTCTATAATAAGTAACTCTAAAAATTTGTAACATAAGATAAGTATAAATATAACCGCACAACAAACAGACTCAAAGAGAAGTTCTCAAACCTAAAACAGTCTCTATACTCTTCATGAAGTCATTGTATTTCACCGAAATCATATCAATGGCAAAAGCATTCGCGACAGAAGACATATTGCGTATGGGAGCTCTCTCCCCATACACAGTACGAGTCGCCCCAACGTGGAACAAGGATCTGTTACGCGAGTTGAAAGCAGGGACGCTAAACCTCACCCGAGGGAGCAACTCCGGACAGTCAACCCTTCCGCCGAGGATGTTATAAAAAATTTTAGAAGTGCAACCTTCCTCCTCTCCACCAGCGACCTCATCCCAAACATCTCTAAGAGTTGTCCATATGGTATCGAGGAAGCATGGTACCCTATACTTCTGTAAAACAGATGCCTCAGAAACTTCTTTTGCACAGCTTCTATCTGGCTTATTTGTTGATTAGTGTAAGGGTACCATACCACAGGCACATACTCCAAATGGGGCCTCACGAGCGAGAAAAATAGCCTTAATATTATATAAAATCTAGCTGAAGGGGTGCCCTGTAGCCACTTCTAATTGTTTCTAACGTACCTTTCTCTTACCTATGTGTATATGTTAATATATAGAGAAAGAAAGTATTGGATTCATGCCAAACATTCGATGTCGAGATTTTGATGGATATACACGTTTTGAGTGTGTCTGTGTGTTCAATTTTAAGCATGAAAGAATTTAACTATGAGGCTGAAATTTTATATGTAAGTTAAACACCCCCTGGGAGTGTGAAAATAAGCTTTTAATCAAAATCGGCCAAAGAGTACTAGTACTTTACTGATGTAGTTTTTCAGTTTTTTTCGATTTTCTCAAAATTCGCTCTAACGATTTTGATTAAAATTCATAAATCAATCATTTTTTAGATGCTCTTTAAAATGTATATTCTCATTTTGTCGTTGAAATCTTCTGAATACCACTTTACTCTTGTACTTCATAGAAAAGATAGGAGAAATGGTTGCCATGGAAAAAAAATATAAATATTTTCCCATACTTATAAATATTATTGTACATTTTGAAAATCGAATGTCGGAAACTAAATACATGTCGACACAAAAAATCTGGTGTGACAAGCACAGAACACATCTTTCGATTACCGAAGGTAAGAGAAAGTTGTGTGCTGTGCGACCAAAACAACGGATTTTTATTTCGCCAGAACCTATCATCAAGTATACTGTACACATCATATAGGCCTATATACACACAAACACGAGGGTTGCTATTTTGTACAAATATTTGTCCAAATAATCAAATATAAGCTGTTTAATAGATTTAACGTTTTTAAACGGTTCCAACTCATTTTGAAGGTGTGAGTGGGTATCGCAAAATGATCTGGGTGTCAAAATAAAACAGGAACGTAAAGAACTATGAGGGTGATATTTTATATTTAAGTTAGATACCTCTCTGGCACGTGACACGATACATTTGAACAAAATCGGCCAAAGATTGCTATTACTTTACTTATGTTCTTTTTTAGTTATTTTCGATTTTCTCAAAATTCGCTTCAACTATTTTGATTAAAATTCATAAATAAATTATTTTATAGGTCTTCTTTAAAATGTATATTTTCATTTGGCTCTCAAAATTATTTGAAGACCACTTTACTCTTGTACTTCCTAGGAAAGATAGGAGAAATGGTTGCATGTTTATAAATTTTACATCTTGAATTCTAATATATCGTAGGAAACTAAATATATGTCGACACAAAAAACCTGGCGTGACAAGCACAGAACTTCGGTGTGACCAGTTACACCAGATTTTTGATATAGAAATTTCATTATCTCCTGGATATCTAATTCTCGGTGGAAAATAAGCCAAGGGGATTCCGTTAAAGAAAACTCTCTTGGGTCTTGGATTAGCCTTTGGTTACTTGGCCTACAGACACCAGGGGTAATATCATTTTATAGCAGCACTGGAGGATATCTAATCTCTTCAGGCTTTTCTTTTTTTTTTTTTATTGGTTCACATAGGATTAAAATTAAAGTGTAAACTAAAGGTGAGCACACACTGGAGTGGATTACGATTTGAGAGGGGTCACGTCCGGTCACCGAGTGTGTGTTCTTTTTAGTTAAAGCAGTGTCAAATGGCTTCTTGAATTCTAATGTACCGTATGGACGGAAAATAAATATTTGTGGCTCAAACAAATGTGTTAAAGAATTACTAGCTTTCCAACTAATCACACCAGATTTTTTTTAAAGGTTGGTAGTACTGTAACTGACATGGAAGATCTATCTGTTGGTTAATCCTAGGATGTATTTAAAAAAAATAACTTTTTTTCTCGCCCTCGGGCTTGGTGTAGGGGTTAGCGTGCTGGCCTTGAATTACAATGGTCGCGGGTTCGGTTCCCAGGCAGTCCGATTTCTATTTATACCATTTGGATACCAAAAGCGACGTTAACATGTTGCTTTTATTCCCAATGCTATCGAAATCATAACCTTACTTTTTAGGTTATGGACGCCATTTTTATTTTAAATACGACGTTAAAATATTAAAGGCACCTCCTGGGCATGACATTAATTTTTAACACTATTTACTAAATGTTAACGCTTTGTCTTTAAGTTTTTGGGGCAAGGAAGTGTTAAAATGTAGAGATGTTAAAAGTTAAAGTTTTTGCTTGATAAGTTTGAAGGAATAGGACTATTCAAGGCAAACTTGATGATGAAGGTCAAGTTTGCCTTGAATAGTCCTATTTCTTCAAACTTATCAAGTAAATATCTAAGCAAGGCAAGAATCCTCGTTTTTTTTAAGTTTTTGCTTGGAGAAATAAAAGTTAACGTTTTTGCTTAAAAAATAGACTTGTATAAATGATTAATTTAACATTAATAATAATAATTTATTTTCCACCAAACAAACTCAAAAAACGTAATACAATGTATTCCTCACCTAGATACAAAGGCTTCCTTAAAAAAAAATTGTAAAATATAAAACTGGGACACCGTAGCAAGCAACTATTCATAATTTTGTGTTTATATAATCACGAGAGACAGCTAAACATTAATTCAATTATGATTTCTTTAATTTTCAAAACGTATTAAGCGATATTATATTAATTATTATAGATATTTTTCTGAGAAAGTGAGGTTAGAGAAAATGTAAATTTTTTTTTATATAGTTTGCCAGCTGATTGTAGTTGTATGATTTATAATTTCATACAATTTGTTACTAATTTCACTTTCAAATATATTTTGTATTTAACAAGGAAATTATTACTATTACTATTTTGTATTTAACCATTAATTTAATTCAGATTCCTTTAATTTTCAAAACGTATTAAGCGATATTATTAATGTATTATAGATATTTATCTGACAAAAGTGAAGAAGTGAGGTTAGAGTAAATGTCAATTTTTTTTTATATAGTTTGCCACTTGACCGCAAGGGGGGCACATTATATGATTTATAATTTCATACATGTCATACAATTTGTTACTAATTTCACTTTTAAATATTTATAAGTTATAACATAACCTCAATTCAACAATAGACATCTATAATAATTAATAATACCGCTTAATACGTTTTGAAAATTAAAGGAATCACAATTAAATTTATGTTTAGCTGTCTCTCATGATTACATAGACACTAAATTAAATCAATACGAAAAATTAAACAACATATTTATTACAATTTAAAGTTCGTCAACCATAAATTTACTTAACGAAAGGTTTAAATGACAAAGGCCATTAAATATGTTCTTGTAACCCATCGTTTTATTTATTAAAATTTCAAAGACAATTTGTGGCCAAAATTATCCTCTTGGTTTTAAATTCTACTCTGTTACACCGTCGTTTTTTTTTCTTTAATTATTTTTTTATAATATAAATTTAAGATGATTTTAAAGAGCCCTTTAAAGATCTCGTTGTCACGTCTTTTTGTTCTTACCTTAGACAATAAATCCATTTATTAGACAATTAGTAGCCCATTAAAGTGTCTCTCTTTATTAGACCATGAATTTCCCCCTGGAAGAGAGGGGTTTAATTAGATAAAAAATAAAAATGTTTATTGAAAAAGAAACCTTTTGGCGACGTCAGGTGATTTGTTTTTATAGACAACGTTGTTGCCTGCCTGCTTTAGATTCTATATAGAACAAGATACGGGTAGATATATTCAAATAAAAGTTGGTTGGGTTGATGTTCAACGAGAGCCAGCTTTTGTTATATAAAACTTTTTCAATATCATCACGCCAATCGGACATTTCAAAACGATTCTAGAACTGCCACGACATAAAATTTCATTCTATGCGATGGACTCTGGACTTTTCATTAAAGGCATTTGAGACAATTAATAAAAATATACATATATGGATTAATAAGAAAGTTCCGGGATGACCGAGGTTTTTTTTTTTTATAAAATTGGATAAAACTAAAAAAGTATTAGTACTTGAAGTGTCCCCGAGTAAAAATGATTAAAAATGATCGAGGGATACCCACGCCCGCAGCAGGTCTGCATAGTGAACCTTGAGTGACACACAGTGATACACACGCCCGCACCAGGGACATTCATTTTTCTTCTGGTCACTTTAGATCTACTGTGTGTGTCCCTGGTGTGGACTTGTATATCCCTGTGTGTCCCTCAAGGTTCACTATGCAAACCTGCTGCGGGCGTGTGTGTGCCTCGAACATTTTTAATCATTTTTACTAGGGTCCCAAAGACAAACCCAGCTTAATTTCATACTGTTACTTAAAATTTGAAATAAATTTTTGAGAAAATTGGAAAAAATGAAAAAGTACTTTAGTAATGAACTAGTACGCCTGGTTTTCCAAAGACGAGATCAATCATACTTTGTTTTGTATACCGAAAATAGGAAATATTGAAAATTTGAAAAAAATCGTTAAAGTGAATGAATTAAGAGAAAAGTAAAAAAAACTAAAAAAATATATCAGTAAAGTACTAGTACTAAAAAAGAGGGGTACTAAAGAAGAGAACCTATCTTAATTTGTTTTCTATCTCACGAATAGTAAATATTTGGAGAAATTTGTAAAGAGAATTCCGAGAAAAATGGAAAAAAAAAAAAAAACAAACTAAGCAAGTACGTCAGTAAAGTACTAGTACCCTAATTTTTCCAATGATGCGATCTAGCGCAATTTCATATTGGTGCCGGAAATAGTATATATTTAAAATTTGAAAAAATTCATTAGAGCCGTTTTCGAGAACTTATGTTCTGTTGCTCGTTTAATGGTATTAGATTAGATACTAGTCGCAAAGCCCGCCTTCGGCGGGCTTTTTTTTAGGTTTGAACTTCAGTCATACCTTTATTTATTTTTCATGTTCACCATACAACAATATTTTACATTATAAAATACATATTATAAGAACATTGCTAAAAAATACATTATATAAAAACAAAAAAGGATATAAACTAAATACTATAAGAACAATATTATAGAGTATATTTTACAAAAAACACAATATATAAGAACATCACATAAAATACATACTATAAGAACATTATTATAAAATAAATTATATAAGCAACACAATCTAAAACACATTTTACCAGTACATTATTATAAAATACAATAGGATATAAAAGAACATAATAAAACTCTGTACTGAGTGATGTAGATGGATATATTTGATTCTTTGAAAAAGGTGGCTATTGCAACGACTTATGTCTGAATAGGATTTGGTACAGTGACGGAGGATCCCTGAAATGAGGCTCCACCTCTTTGAAGAATTTTTGTCTATTATAAGAATAGAGTGGACATAGCCAGGGGGCTGAGCGACACAATCTTTTATAATTGTTGGTTGCCGACCCCTGAGAATAATATATTTTTCTCGTATCGAATTAGTATTTTATCTTTAGAGGTTGATTTTAATGATTTCAATGTGATTAGAGTTAGAAAAGGAGAATTGAATGGGAATTCTTTAATTCAATTATCATCTTCTCTCTTAAATGAATTAAGAAAGGAGAAATGAACAAGAAAACAGCGTAAGCGAATATTACATTTTATATTGAAAATATATTTGGGGGGTCTGAGATTGGATTAGAACAAAGCCAAGCGCTTGATGGGTGGCCCCGAAAAACAAGCGTGTAGAACGTCTCCCAGTAGCCATCGATATTTATTTCGAAAAAACGTTAATAGCCGATTCGGAAACTGGTTACTGTAGGCGGCAAGAGATGGCGTTAGTTCTGCCTATAGAGAAACGAGCTTTTTATTCCATTTCATTTGAAAGGTTCCAGCTAATTAATTAAAAGCAAAAAATTAATTATTTTTTAACACTATGATTACTAATAGCTTGAAAATTGTGACCGCAACTTCTCAAAATTCCCTCAGTTTCCCTTTATTCACACCAGATTTTATAGACCTACAACATGGCGCTGTAATATTCGACTATACAAAGAATATGTATTTTTTTTTTCATTTTCCACTTGTTTTGTTTATGAAATAAATGAACTATGAATGCCGATGATGATAATGATAATGATGGTGTCGGAAATTAAAAGGCATTCAGATAAGAGGCTCTCTCTATACATATAGAGCGAGGGCTCGCTCTATGTGGTTGCATTTGCATTTTGCATTATCCCGCCCTACAAAGGCCAAAGAGTAGTATATAATAATAATAATAAAAGAGGGGATAAAATTAGATAGGATGTGATAGATAGATATATATATATTAATAATAATGTTGATGATGTTCATTATAATGTCATTTGCATTGGATGATTAATCATTCATTAATTGTGCCACTTTAATGCCTGGGAAATTAGAGGGGAGCGGGCGGGAATAATTACTTATTACTTGCATATTACAAAATGCTCCAATTAACTTGCCTGTCCCCACCCCCTCCTCGACTCGCCTGCGCGACGAACCCTCGCACAGTGTTACGAATTGAGAAAAAAAAAATCTAAATGAATTAAATTCATAAGAGATTATTGGGACATCGAGCTATAATTTTTTTAATCACTTATTAAAAAATTATCGTAATTAATTTTTTTGTTATCAAGCAAATACAAAAAAACAATCTGTCCCAATAATCTTTAATTTTTTTTTTAAATTTAAAAATGAATTTATTGTTATTATTAATAACATATTAAATAAGAAGTTTTTAAAATAAGCTTAGATGATTTATTTAAAAATCAACTGTCAAATTAGTTCAGCATTCTTGCAATAGATGGCAGGCTAGTCTAACAGACGATCCCCTAATAGCCTATATTTATATATTTTTATGCTTTTATAAAAGATACATAATATATAATAACGTGTATAAAGTATTTATTGTTAAAAGATCAATGAAAATCAACCAAATGCATTAAATATTATTAGCTACCATTCTGACATCTCTTGGCAAATTTTTGAATTAATTGATTTTTTGGGCATACGTTTAATGACACACAACGCCATCTTAGCGGGAAAACATGCGTAACCTCTTCGCTCCCGGTAGCCCCTTAAGAATTCATTTTGCAAGTTCATAACTTCAATCGAACAGATGCACTTTTTACCATTCCAAGTGAAATAAACAAACCTATTATTAAATTAAATAGCTTATCGTCAAAATTATTATTTATGATAGAAAAAAAAGAGGTGCAATTTCGATTTAGCCAACCGTCCTCTTGGGGTTTGTTCAATTACTTGTGGAAAGAGGAAATTTCTTTTTAAATATATATATGGGGAAGGGGTGTGGTGTGTGTGTGGGGGGGGGTTAGGTAATAACAACAAAAGTCTCAAAACTTAAATCACTCTCTAGAGGATTCTATTTTTTTCTCTTTCTTTCCCTCTCTCTCTTACTTAATGTAATTGTCAAAAGATTTCATTCGTTTGGAAACAAGACGTTCTCTTTCTCCCTTATCCTTTTCTACATGTATATTTATGTTTCAAACTATATTGTACAAATTAGGTGTCGAATTCGATTCGAATCTACTTAAAGGATCAAAGAGAAAGAAAACGGAGAGGGAGAGAGAGAGCTTTGGAAGGAGCTTTTCTTTTATTTATTGTTATTCTATTTCTTTTGCTTCTTTAACCAAAAAAAAATATAATAAAGAAGTATCAAAATAAAATACTGTACAATTAATGTCTTCTATTTGTGAATAAAATATCTCAAGAACGATATAAGCTAGGACAGCGGTTCTCAAACTTTTGTGGTGACGGAACCCTTTTGGAAAGCGAAATACTTGACGGAACCCTACAATAAAACAATTATTTTTAAAAATGTATTCTTTATTAATAAGTTAATAACTTAGGGCCATTATTGTTTCTCATTTACATGAATGATGTTGCTGTGATGTTAAAAAATAACTTTCTTCTCTATGCTGATGATCTGAAAATTTTCCGTCAAGTCACCACTGGGAATGATCATCTGGGGTTACAACGAGATATTTGTAATCTATCCAGATGGTGCAGCGTGAATGGTTTAAAATTGAATGAAACAAAATGTCATATAATAACCTTTTCAAGAAAAAAAAAATAAGTTAATATGTAATTATGTTCTAAATGGCGAAACACTTAATAGGAAACATATAGTGGAGGATCTGGGTGTGTTTCTGGATGAAGAGCTTACCTTCAATCCACATATAAACAACATTGTAAATAAAGCTTACAAAATGTTAGGCTTTGTAATTAGAAATAGCAAACAATTTAATAAAATAAATGTCATTAATAATTTGTATATATCTCTAGTGAGGTCTCGCCTCGAGTACGCCTCGGTGATATGGGACCCGATTACCAGGACACAAAATGGAGAGTGTGGAGTCCGTGCAAAAGAAATTCTATCGTTATCTTTTCTATAAAAGTACGGGCTTCTACACTCATCATACCCCATATCATGAATTGTTGGGCCTATTCGAGGCGAGGTCTCTGGAGAGTAGAAGGAGGCAAAGGGGCCTCAAGTTTATATATGATATACTTAATAACAAAATAGATTGTTCGGGATTATTAGAAAAAATAGGGCTTTCTGTGCATCCCTTCAATAGGAGACATAAATATCTACTCCATCAGGGGTTTGCACGGACCCAATATTGTGAGAGGTCGCCAATATTTAGAAACATAGCTGAGGTGAATCTCAGGGAAATGGAAATTTTTGGGGTTGGAGAGGCTGAATTTAAGAGATTTCTCAACTCTGTCTGATATGAAAAAAAAAATGAAAATGTATAATATTGGCGAAACGAGTTGTACTTCGAATTGTATGCATGTGAAATTTTTTACGAGTCTTGTACTGTCTCAAAAGATAATTGGATGTAGCCTGTAATTTTGAGCAGCCAAATAAATAAATAAATAAATAAGCATAATAAAAGTACAATGTAACAGTTACTACTTATTACTTACTTTACTTAGTAAATTACTATTTAATAAGTATAATAATAGAAGATATTAAAAAAGAAAAAATCTAATGGGAGGTATGAAACTCTTTTTTATTTATCATCAACTGGTTGATGTCAGGTTTGATAGAAGACAGTTGAAGTCTCATATCAGGTTCGGCGTCCATTCTATTGCGGTATTTTGTTTTCGTGGCTGCATAGGTTGAGAATCCTGTTTCGCACAAATTTGTTGTTGGGAACGGGAGAAGAATATTCAAAGCCATTTTGGATATTCATCACGAATCCTGCACAAAAAATCGTTTATGAACAGTGTCTCCATACTTGTATCTGACGACATTTCTATAAGAGATTCATATATCTCGTTTGACATACTTTCGGGCTTTTGCAAGTTGGGTAAAAAAGGATTATGAATCCATGAATTCAGTTTCCTTTTTGTTCCTTTTTGTTCTTCGGAAAAATACTTCTCAAAAAAATGCGCGCATCGAAGTGAGATATTGGACCAATTTTTCAAATACATCATCTTGAAACATTTCTGAGTCGTTATCGCTCACAAACTCACGTTCGACCAGAGATAGGTGTTTTGATTTTTTTTTTTTTTGTCTGAATGCTTGCGGAACCCCTGCAGGGGTATCGCGGAACCCTAGGGAACACACTTTGAAAATGGCTGAGCTAGGAGGTTGAAATTTTATATTTAAGTAAGGCACTTCTCTGGCACGTGACATAAAGCTTTTAAACAAAATCGGCCTAAAAGTACTAGTACTTTATTTATCAACTTTTTCAGTTTTTTTTTTTTTTCAATTTTCTCAAAATTCGTTTTAATGATTTTGATTAAAATTCATAAATAAATTATTTTTTAGATTCTCTTTAAAATATATATTCTCATTTTGCTCTTGAAATCTTTTGAAGCACACTTTACTCTTGTACTTGATAGGAAAAAGATAGAAGAAATGGTTGCCATGGTAACAGAATAAAAAAAATTTTACATCTTGAATTTTAATATATCTGCGGAAACTAAATATATATCGACACAAAAAATCTGGTGTGACAAGCACAGAACACAACTTTTAACTTCCGACGCTAAGAGAAAGTTGTGTGCTTTGTAGTCATACCAAATTTGTTTAAATTGTAAATCATCATTTAAGGGAGAGGAACTATTAAAGAAAATCATAAAATTTTAGAAAAATTAAGAGATTTGTAAATTGTACAATTTTTTAAGGGATTTCAGCGGGGTGGGGTGGGAGGAAATTACACACCAGGCCAAAAAAGGGAATTTTAGCCGCTAAATTCTTTGTTGCTTGTCCATAAACAAAATCTCACTTATAAAAGTAATAATTATATTTCTATCAAAGAGATTGTTTCGTTTAATATTTATAACGCAAAGCCCGGGAAGATGTATTGAAAGGTCTCGGAATAACGGACCCTCAGGGGACGGATTATTTATTTAGCTTTTTTTTTTCTGGCGTGACAAGCATATGTGTCGTGCGTTAAGTCACACCAGATTTTTTATATTAAAATTGCAAGATATATTTTTTTTTTAAACATTTAATTTATTGTCTTGGGAATAGGACATTAAAAGAGATAGAGAGAGAAAAAAGCATTGGCTGGCCGTCAATCAATTAACGCATTGACCCTTGTGATCATTCTCCCTTAACCCTTTGGCTTTCACTCGCTCTCTGATGAAAAAAAAATAAATAAATAAAATAACGAAAAGCTATTTAATGATACGCACATGATGTAGAAAAAAAAAAATATTTTCATATTGGTTATTTTCAACCCCATTAGAAAAGGGTGTAATTTATATATTGATTTTTGTTTTGTTTTTATGGTTTTTTGGTCGTTTTTGATGGGCCTCATTCCATTGATTGATACCTTTCTCATAATCGAGACTTATTTATTTAAAGTTGTTCGGATAGTACCCCGTAAGTCATAATTTAATCTAAATTTTTTTATTAATGAAATGAAAAATTTGAATGCCAAAATTCCTTATTATAATTTAGTCGTGACCTATCATAATTTAGAATTGTATTTAGTTAATAATTTAATTACCAAAAATAATAAATGAATGACTTTTGAGTTGAACAGTTTTTCACGGAATATAGATCTGGCAACATTGCATTTATCAGCTGTTTATTTTAAATCTTAAAAACCTTCAATTTTATTTTATTTTATTTAATATAAAAACAACGATTAATGCAAATTCATAAACACAATGGACGATTTGCTAGAAAAAAATATAGTAAAAAAAAATGTAACTGACAGCGAGAAAAGTCTATTATTTTATGCGACGTTGCCAAACTGAGCCTCGTGACTTGCTTATTTTTAAATATTGGCGACTTCCATTTTGGAGAATTTTTTTGACTTTCTTGTTAAAATATCTTTAAAAGCCTTCGGCAGAAACTTGATTTTATGTTCCACGTATTCCTCGGAAGTGAATTGATAAAATGCAAGTTTTTTTGTTTTTGTATCTATTGCAAAGGTAGCTATATAATTCGATATGTGTGCGTTTCGTCGATATTCCCCATAGACTACATGTTAATTTTCAATTTTTTAATAATTAATTACACGATAACCCTGCGTCAGATCTGCTTCAAAATTTTATTTTATACGTATTTGATAGTGATTAATAACATTTAAAAATTAGCTTTTTTGCTTTAATGTCCGAATAACTTCTTCTCTCCTCGCCTTGTCCCGCGATGCGGGGTCGGCCGACCTCGCTCTTTCCCTCCAACCCTATCATATGTTTTTACAAATAGGACAGGCCGGCCCGTCGCACGGTCTGACGCCTATTGAAAAGAGGAAGGAAGCGACAGAAATTTAAAGAACTGAAGGACTGCCTGTCCCAGCTCGGGCAGCTCGTGGTCGCCATCCACGTATCCACAAAATGTGGGCCCCTGAGCAAAATTTGTATATCAAATAACTTGGACATTTTTATTTTCTAGAATTGTTATGAGACAGTTGCAACAATCACGTAATCATCAAACTCGACCAAGAAAACTAGTAAAAAAATCTGGAGTGATTGATCGCACTGCACACAACTTTCTCTTACCCTTCGTTAATCGAAAGTTGTGTTCTGTGCTTGTCACACCAGATTTTTTTTTAATTTCATTAAGATCACTGCACCATGGCCCAAGGGCTATGGTATATTTGTGAGTGCTAATATCTAAATATATCTCGACACAAAAGATTTGGTGTGACAAACATAGAACAGTACTTTCAATTATCGAAGGTAAGAGAAAGTTGTGTGCTGTGTGCCATTTTTTTTTTTAATTTCTAAAAAAATCATAAAAGTTCATATAATGTAAAATAGAAGAGTCAGAAGTTGAGTCAATTCTGAAGGAATGTGAATTTTTTATTTGGTTTGCAGTTGGTATCATTTAAATAGATATTCAAAAAAATAACGATCTCTTTTTATATTCCCTAACGAGAGAAGTGAAGGGGTTGCTGGCAGAGAGAGAGAGAGAGAGAGAGAAAAAAAGGACGAGGACGACGAGTGATGATCACAAGGGTCAATGCATTAATTGATTGACGCTCGATGTTTTTTTCTCTCTCTCTCTCCTCCTCACACTTGGGTTTTTATTGCAATTTCCAAAGCAAAAAAAAAAAAAAAAAAGTGTAAGCGACCGCATCATACAACTTTTATTTTTCTACTTCAGGATCCTCGATTTCGCCATCCATATTTATAAAAAATTCTATTTTGCTACTTTTACTTCATTCATTGCCGCTAAAATTGAAAAAAATAAAACACGGTTTAACGATTTCATACATACAATGGTAAAAAAATTGAGAGGGGCAACGTGCCCTGTGTTCTCTGGGCCAACCTGCCCCATTGCCTTATTTAAAACAATTTTTATTCCGCACAACGTTGAGGTTTTTTAATTAATTTGCCATGGAGATATAATCCTTATACCAGTGGCGGAAACAGGGGGGGGTAAAGGGGGTAATTACCCCCCCCTTCCGAGATTTGAGAAAAATATTTTTTTTTTGGGAAAAAAATTGTATTTTTAATATAAAATTTTAAAAACTATTATATATGGACCCTGTTACGCATTAGTGTGTCAAGCGCCACCTACCAAGTTTTGAGAAAATTAACAGTTTTTTTGTTTTCATTAGATTATATATACACTGAAAAAAAAACCGACCTTGTAAAATTAAAGTGAAATCCTTTTAAAAATTTTCAACAAACCTTCCCATAAAATTAACAAATTTTCCTTTTATTTTTACAAGAAATCGCCTCAAGTTCTATTTGACAAAATCATACCGTAAAAATGAAAAAATTTCCTTTTTATTTTTACAGGAAATTCCATCGAGTTCTAATTCAATAAGAAATCCTGTAAAATTGACAAGGTTTCATTTCATTTTTACTTTCTCTTACCTCTATATATATGTTAATATATAGAGAGAGAAAGTATTGGATTCATGTCAAAAATTCGATGTCGAGATTTTGATGGATCTTCACGTTTTGAGGTCCCCTGAATCCAAAAAAGTGGTTTTCGCGACATGGTCTGTCTGTGTGTCTGTGTGTGTGTCTGTGTGTCTGTGTGTCTGTCTGTGAACAAAATATCTCAAGAACGAAAAGAGCTAGGAGGTTGAAATTTTATATTTAAGTTAGGTACCCCCATGGGACGTGACACGAAGCTTTTGAACAAAATCGACCAAAAAGTACTAGCACTTTACTGATTCACTTTTTCAGTTTTTTTTCGATTTTCTCAAAATTTGCTCCAACGATTTTTTTTAAAATTCAAAAATCAATTATTTTTTAGATTCTCTATAAAATGTATATTCTCATTTTGTGATTGAAATCTTCTGAAGACCACTTTACTCTTGCACTCCATAGAAAAGATAGGAGAAATGGTTGCCATGGTATCAAAATATAAATATTTTCCCATACTTATAAATTTTACATCTTGAATTCAATTGTACCCCTACTGTCGGAAACTAAATACATGTCGACACAAAAAATCTGGTGTGACAAGCACAGTACACAACTTTCGATTACCGAAGGTAAGAGAAAGTTGTGTGCTGTGCGCCAGTCACACCAGATTTTTACAGTATAAACCTTTAAATTCTTATTTTCTAAGAAAAAGGCAACTCCCTCTCTACCTGCCTACGTACCCATTGCTTATTCTAACTCAAGCTCGTCATTCTGTCTTAGTAGACGGCATGACTAGCTTGAGTTAGAATAGGCGAATTTTCTCTTCCAGATATATTCTTTGAATATTTTTTGTGAAATCCGTGTTGATATCTTCTATCATATCATATACTTTTTTAATTTTGAAAAATATTTATACATTTTTTATTCATGGCACGTCTAACAAAATTTTCTCTGTGTCCTGTTTTTTATTTTAAATTTCGTAGATATTATGGCAAAAAAACCAAGGTACGTCTAAAAATATATTATGATTTTCTTTTAATATATTATTTATAATAAATTTTGTGCTTGACTTGCAGGACTTCAATGAAGACTATTTAAAATTATATCACATGCTAATCGAGTGGAATTTAGAAGATCTGTTTCATATATTAAAAGGTAAATATAATGTTATAAACAAAAAGTGAATTGTATCAAAATATTATATATTGTTTATACAAATTATTATTATTTTTTTTTTTTTTTTTTTTTTGTAAAAAACTTTAATATTCTTTTTTAGGCTGTCGGCCATTGACATGAGTGAAAAAAGGGTCCTTTCAAATAAAATTCCTTATTTCCAGTAGACAAAAGAAACGCATACAATAGAGACCCAAGGGGTTAATAGCTTCTGGCTCTCTTTACCAGTCTTACTTTACCTAGCCGACCAAGATGCGTCAACCAGTTAAAATAAAATATAAACTAATTTTTATTTTATTTTTTTTTTATTTGTCTCTTGGCATAAACAAATTTTGATGGAATTAAAAAACAAACTTTTTTTCAGAATTCATAATCGAAGATTCAGCATCTACAATTGAACAATTCATCATCTATGGTTCTGAAAATAACATTTCAATTGCTTTTTATATTTTAATATTGTTTCAAAAATATTAATTAATATTTATAAAATAACACATCTTGAAAATACATTTCAAAAGTATTTATTTATATAATTTTGGTGTACATTACAACTGAGTTGTAATTTTTTTGTATTTAACTCCTAGAATAAAAAAACATTTTTTATGTTATAATTTTGTAAATTTAATTTTTTTTTTTCACATTATTTTCTTTATCCAAAGCATTCCTTTAAAATTATAAGAATTCCTGTCAAATTGTTTTTGACAAAAAATCATTTTAAATTGAATTTATTTCAATCTACCACAGCTGGTCGGAACACAGGAGGATTTGGGCGTGTTGATTAATTAAAAAAAATTTTTAATTATTTTTTTAATACTGGTACATGTTTAATTTTTATCAGGTCAAACGTATGCATTATCTTTTTACGTTTGACCTGAGAAAAATTTAACATGTATTTAAAAAATGATTAAAAATTTATTTTAATTAATCAACACGCCAAAAACCTGTGTTCCGGCGAGTGTAGCTGTTGCAGATTGAAATAAATTCAAGGTAAAACCAGAATGAAATAAAAAATAATTTTAAAATTACAAGAAATTTAATAAATTTAGTTTTAATAAAATATCCTTTAAAAATTACGGGAAATCCTGTCAATTTCGTTTCAACAAAATTTCCTTTAAAAATTACGGGAAATCCTGTCAATTTCGTTTCAACAATTTTTCCTTTAAAATTTACAGGAAATACTGTCAACTTCGTTTTAACAAAAATTCCTTTTAAATTTAAAGGAAAAATGGTCAGTTTTTTTCAACAGGAAAACCTTTTGAAATTATAAGATGCACCTTCAATTTCGTTTTAACAAGGTATCCCATTGAATTGACGAGAAACCTCATTGACGCATTTTCATTACGGTTTCGGAATGAATTGAAGGGATTTCCATTGAATTTACAAGGTTTTTTTTTTCAGTGTAATTTTTTTGTCAATTGTGCAAGTAACATTAAATATAAATTTTTTTTAGGACATATTTCATAAAAAAATACTATTAATTATAGCATTTCAAACAATATTCCGTGCTTAACTCAATTTTTAATTTTTTTTTGGCGCTTGACACATTATTGCATAACAGGGTCCATATATTCTGATAAACAATTACAGAATGCACCTTTAAATGACCGATAATAAGGAAAAATTGTGTGCTGTGCGACCAGTCACACCAGACCCCCCCCTCCCCGAGAAACTCCTCTGGATCCGCCACTGCCTTATACTCCAACCTTTAAACAGAATGCTCACTCGTTATGCTCGAAGTAACCAAAAGGTAGATATAAAACATCAAATAGTAAAAATTTACTCCAAGCTGCAAAAACGAATAAATGATCCTAGCTCATGCGAGTTTACTTCGATCGCTATAGTTGTTTTTGCAGAAGTAGGGTGGCAGTGCTATCTTCATTCTGATCCGTAACACAATCGTACAATTATTCTGCGAAATATCGCGACTGGGTCAACCTGCCCCGTGGGCTAACCTGCCCCGGCTCTCCTACAGCTGGTGGTACAATTATGGCGCTGGTACAAGCAGTGGCGGATCCAAAGGAGTTTCTGGAGGGGGTAATTACCCCCTTTACCCTCCCCCTGTATCCGCCCTTGGGTACAAGTTAAGCGCACTTTCTCTATATAACAGGAAAAAGGAGTAGAAGCAGCCAAAAAATAATTTTCAACAATTAATTGAACAGTTTCGGATCAGAAGCTTGACTTTTTCTGGTGGCTGATAGATAGACAGATAGATAGATAGATATTTTTTTTTTTTTTACACACTTTTTCCCATTCACACTCACATTCACACAGTCTTTTCGGCAACTTAGGCTATATAAGACTTTTTACACTGAAAAAAAACCGACCTTGTAAAATTAAAGTGAAATCCTTTTAAAAATTTTCAACAAACCTTCCCATAAAATTAACAAATTTTCCTTTTATTTTTACAAGAAATCGCCTCAAGTTCTATTTGACAAAATCATACCGTAAAAATGAAAAAATTTCCTTTTATTTTTACAGGAAATTCCATCGAGTTCTAATTCAATAAGAAATCCTGTAAAATTGACAAGGTTTCATTTCATTTTTACAGTATAAACCTTTAAATTCTTATTTTCTAAGAAAAAGGCAACTCCCTCTCTACCTGCCTACGTACCCATTGCTTATTCTAACTCAAGCTCGTCATTCTGTCTTAGTAGACGGCATGACTAGCTTGAGTTAGAATAGGCGAATTTTCTCTTCCAGATATATTCTTTGAATATTTTTTGTGAAATCCGTGTTGATATCTTCTATCATATCATATACTTTTTTAATTTTGAAAAATATTTATACATTTTTATTCATGGCACGTCTAACAAAATTTTCTCTGTGTCCTGTTTTTTATTTTAAATTTCGTAGATATTATGGCAAAAAAACCAAGGTACGTCTAAAAATATATTATGATTTTCTTTTAATATATTATTTATAATAAATTTTGTGCTTGACTTGCAGGACTTCAATGAAGACTATTTAAAATTATATCACATGCTAATCGAGTGGAATTTAGAAGATCTGTTTCATATATTAAAAGGTAAATATAATGTTATAAACAAAAAGTGAATTGTATCAAAATATTATATATTGTTTATACAAATTATTATTTTTTTTTTTTTTTTTTTTTTTGTAAAAAACTTTAATATTCTTTTTTAGGCTGTCGGCCATTGACATGAGTGAAAAAAGGGTCCTTTCAAATAAAATTCCTTATTTCCAGTAGACAAAAGAAACGCATACAATAGAGACCCAAGGGGTTAATAGCTTCTGGCTCTCTTTACCAGTCTTACTTTACCTAGCCGACCAAGATGCGTCAACCAGTTAAAATAAAATATAAACAAATTTTTATTTTATTTTTTTTTTATTTGTCTCTTGGCATAAACAAATTTTGATGGAATTAAAAAACAAACTTTTTTTCAGAATTCATAATCGAAGATTCAGCATCTACAATTGAACAATTCATCATCTATGGTTCTGAAAATAACATTTCAATTGCTTTTTATATTTTAATATTGTTTCAAAAATATTAATTAATATTTATAAAATAACACATCTTGAAAATACATTTCAAAAGTATTTATTTATATAATTTTGGTGTACATTACAACTGAGTTGTAATTTTTTTGTATTTAACTCCTAGAATAAAAAAACATTTTTTATGTTATAATTTTGTAAATTTAATTTTTTTTTTCACATTATTTTCTTTATCCAAAGCATTCCTTTAAAATTATAAGAATTCCTGTCAAATTGTTTTTGACAAAAAATCATTTTAAATTGAATTTATTTCAATCTACCACAGCTGGTCGGAACACAGGAGGATTTGGGCGTGTTGATTAATTAAAAAAATTTTTAATTATTTTTTAATACTGGTACATGTTTAATCTTTATCAGGTCAAACGTATGCATTATCTTTTTACGTTTGACCTGAGAAAAATTTAACATGTATTTAAAAAATGATTAAAAATTTATTTTAATTAATCAACACGCCAAAAACCTGTGTTCCGGCAAGTGTAGCTGTTGCAGATTGAAATAAATTCAAGGTAAAACCAGAATGAAATAAAAAATAATTTTAAAATTACAAGAAATTTAATAAATTTAGTTTTAATAAAATATCCTTTAAAAATTACGGGAAATCCTGTCAATTTCGTTTCAACAAAATTTCCTTTAAAATTTACAGGAAATACTGTCAATTTCGTTTCAACAAAATTTCCTTTAAAAATTACGGGAAATCCTGTCAATTTCGTTTCAACAATTTTTCCTTTAAAATTTACAGGAAATACTGTCAACTTCGTTTTAACAAAAATTCCTTTTAAATTTAAAGGAAAAATGGTCAGTTTTTTTCAACAGGAAAACCTTTTGAAATTATAAGATGCACCTTCAATTTCGTTTTAACAAGGTATCCCATTGAATTGACGAGAAACCTCATTGACGCATTTTCATTACGGTTTCGGAATGAATTGAAGGGATTTCCATTGAATTTACAAGGTTTTTTTTTTCAGTGTACGATAACCGTTATTATTAATATGATTATATACTAGGTCATTCAATAAGTCCGTAGGATGACAGATAGATGGCATTACTAGAATTGTTTCCATATGATTTTTATTTAGTACTAACCTTCAAACGATACGTGTATAAATTTGACAGCAATCTAACTATTGATTCGTGAGTTATAGAATTTTATGTGAAGAAACTTTTATTAAAAAAAAAAAAAAAAAAACTGGAAAAAAAGTGAATTTCTAGTTTTAATAAAGCATTGGTTTTTGATGAAAAAAATATACAGTGGAAACCAAACAATGGCTTGATAAACATTATCCGAACTCTCTACTCCATCCAGACAAATGGTAGAGGAGTGGATTGCTGAATTTAAACGTGGTCGTAGCAACGCAAATGATGCAGAGCGCAGTGGACGACCAAATGAGGCTGCTATTCCAGAAAACATCAAAAATTCTATCGCAATACTCGTTGTATCGCCCTCGAAGGCAACTATGTTTTGTCAAAATTTTGTTTTTTTCTTACTTATCCTACGGACTTATTGAATGACCTGGTATATATTTGGGGTCCAGGCATTCTTATTTAAACCATTTGGTATCCAAATAGCTTAAATAAAATCATAATCGGACTGCCTGGGGGTCCGAACCCGAGACTTTTGGTATACGAGGTTAGCGCGCTAACCTCTACACCAAGCTCCAGGGCCAGATAGATAGAAAATTTTATTTGCTTTGAGGCATGGCCTCTTGGAGCATACTTTTTTTTAACACTCACACTTTTTTCCATTCACACTAACATACATGCAGTCTTTTCGGCAACTTAGGTTTCCCCTTCCGTTTGCATACATAGTTTCTCACAATTGTTGTACAAAACACCTCGCCTCTCTCTCTCCTCAGTCCAATCTCAATAAACCAGCTGTCCCCCTCTGCTCATCAAGTAAATGTCGGTAATACCGGCTCTTATAAATGGCCTACGTCCTCGACCTCCTAATAGACTCCGGGATGCTGTTCCACAACCTGACAGACCCAACATCGAACGTCGCCGTCCGGGGTTTAGGCATTTAAAGAGATTTTAAAAATTTATAAAAAAAAAAAATCAATTAAAATGAAATTGGTCCATTTACTTCTCTTCTCTTCAATTCAATTTTCTCCCACTCTCTTTCTCTGCTTCATTAATCTTTTGCATTTTATTTGATTATATAAACGTTATGAGATTCCTTTTTTTTTTTTTTTTTTGGAATATTAAAAACTTATTTTTGAGTTTTAACACTCAAATTTTACCCATAGAGAGATTTTTCTTTTTAAACTTTTGCGAGTTAGGTAAAACTTATCTAAAGATTTGGAGAGAGATTCTCTTCTCTCTCTCTCTCTTGAGAGATTTGTGAATTTCATTTAAATTCACCTTGGAAGGATTTATTAATATAAAAAAAAAAAAAATTGCTTTTGCTTTCTCTTACCTAAATACAGTATGCATATATATGGGTGATTCTTTTATAAACCGAACACTTTCTGACCGACATATTTTTTATTTGGCTGAAATTTTTTTTACGGGTTCTATGTCTAAAAAAAATAGACCCGTATTGGAGGATTTTTCTTTCTTCTTTAATATTTTGGAAAATAGAGAGGGTCGAAAATTAGGTGATTTTTGGCTTAGAGACTCACTTTTAAAAATTCATAACTCCGGTTCTATTTGAGCAAGAAAAAAAACTTTTTTTTTACCATTTTAAAGAGAGTGAACTTTAAGAAAAAAATTATTCCACCAAAATTTATTAAAGATTTCACATTGTTATCAACAACAATGGACGTGATACGTTCGAAATCCATTTAAAGATTTCAATTGTAACTAAAAAGTTTAAAATAAAAATATAATAAAAAAAAAAAATTATTTCTCTGCTTCATTAAAAAAAAAAATGCTTTTATTTAAATTGAACTAAAAAAGAGTGAAATAATTTAATTGTTCTTGTTAAAATTGTTGAATATTTATGACTTAAAATAAAAGCGTGGGGCGCTTCGAAGTGATTCCGTGGCTCTAAGAATAGACAATTCCTTAAGGTTGAGTCAGAGTAAATGCACATTACTTGATAACGGCTGCAAAATAAACAGTCGAAACGTTGTAAAGTATTTATATAAAATACAAAAATATGGTCTATAATTAAAAATCCCCCTAATAATAATAATTCAAACTACAAAAGCTTTAATACCAGGTAAACACATTCGTGCTAAATATTAATAATTGTTAAACCAAAGATTTTCGTGTTGCCATTTGCTGTGTGTGCGTGTGCACCCTATCCCCTTCTTCAACAAAAATTTGGCAATGGGAAACGAAAATTCATCATAATGGGTACCCAATCTGGAGCCAGAAAAACATTTATTATACATTTAAGGTTGTTCGGACATTAAAGCACTTTGTTAGATTAAAAGCTAATTTTTTAATATGTTATTAATCACTATCACATACGTATAAAATAAAATTTTGAAGCAGATCTGACGCAGAGTTATCGTGTAATTAATTTTAAAAAATTGAAATTTAACATGTAGTCCATGGGGAATAACGACGAAACGCACACATATCGAATTATATAGCCACCTCTGCAGTAGATACAAAAACAAAAAACTTACATTTTATCAATTCACTTCCGAGGAATTCGTTAAATATAAAATCCAAAGTTTCTGTCGAAGGCTTTTAAAGATATTTTAACAAGAAAGTCAAAAAAATTCTCCAAAATGACAGTCGCCAATATTTAAAAATAAGGAAGATTTGAGAGTGAGACCAGTCCGGCAACGTCGCATAAAATAATTCTCTTTTCTCGATGTCAGTTACATTTTTTTTCAATTTTACGATATTTTTTCTCGCAAATCGTCCATTGTGTTTAAACTGATTTGCATTAAACATTGTAATATATTAAATAAAATAAAATTGAAGGCTTTTAAGATATAAAATAAACAGCTGATAAATGCAATGTTGCCAGTTCTATATTACGTGATATACTGCTCAAGTCAAAAGTCATTCATTTATTATTTTTGGTAATTAAATTATTAACTTAATCCAATTATAAGCTATGATAGGTCACGACTAAATTATAATAAGGAATTTTGGCATTCAAATTTTTAATTTTATTTTAAAAAAAATTTAGATTCTATTATGACTTACGATGTAGGGGAGACCGGGGCAGGTTGGCCCACGGGGCAGGTTGGCCCACGGGGCAGGTCGGCCCAGTCGCGATATTTCGCAGAATAATTGGACGATTGTGATACGGATAAGAATGAAGGTTAATAGCACTGCCACACACCTTCC
>JAKCPI010014008.1:0-12914 GCA_023213315.1 Euborellia annulipes
TTAAGTAAATAAGGTTATTTAGTTATCCATTGAGGATGTGAAGACTTTGCCTTATGAAATTTTTCGGAATAAAAAATTTTAATTTTCCAAAACATGCGTTTATTTAATTTCTAAATACAGTATAATCAAATTGATACCAATTTTTAGAATCGCTCTGAACTATTATAATCTATTTGGTCTGCCTATATCTTGTAAAATAACGGATGATTAAAAAAAAAAAAGCAAGCCGGACCTAAGCATGTACAGAAAAAACTTAAGTAAAATAATTAAGATAAATAGACTACTAAATTTAAAAGGGAGGTCATATCTGATAAATAAATTTTAAAGATTGGTTTGATTATTATTTTTCTTATAATGTTTAGCCAGATGGCCTTGGAATCATAAAAGATGGAAGCAAGGCCACTCAAGGTTGATCCATGAAAGGATAATCCCAAAAGAACCAATCTTCATTAAGTATTTATTCATACGTTTATTTGATTTTCTCTTCTTTTATGAGGGAGGGGTTAGTAGAATATTTTACAACAAAGGTAAGGGAAATTAGGTAAACTTTTTTTTTCAATTGATATAAAATATAAAACTAAATTTAAGGTTGTTCGGACAATTGAGCACTTTATTAGATTAAAAGCTAATTTTGCTAATATGTTATTAATCACTATCCATACGTATAAAATAATTTTTTGAAGCAAATCTGACTAAGGATTATCGTGTAATTAATTATTAAAAAATTGAATTTAACATGTATCCTATAGAGAAAGTAGACGAAACACGCCTATCGGATTATTTGCCCACTCCTGATAAAGATAAAAAAAACAAAAAAAAACTTCTATTTTTATCTATTAACTTTCGGAGAATACGTTAAAAATAAAATCAAAAGTTTCTGACGTGGTCTTTTAAAAATATTTTAACAAAATAGAAAAAATTCACGAAAATGACAGTCCACCATATTCAAAAGTAAGTCCGCCGAAGGCGGTAACTGTGACTAGTATTATGTAAAGAAATACTTGAGTCAAAAGTCATTATCTATTATTTTTGGTAATTAAGAAAGGTGCTTGCCACTTGCCAATATTTTAAGAAAATTGTTTTTATAATTTTATTGAGACGTTGTACGTATAATGAAATGTTGACATTTTAAATAGAAGATGAAAGGGCTTCTCTTTCGAAGCGTCACGGTAAATATTAACAAAAATTTATATATTCAGTGAAGACTCTATAACTCATTTAAAGTAAAATTTTATATAAATCTTAAGTTTTCTGGCAAAATAAAAAAAAACGTTCTTCTAAAATTCAATTCCCTTTATGAAATAGATTAATCTACTTTCTTTTTTTTTTTTATTCCCGTTCTTGATTTCATTTAAACGGTTCCCACATTAGATTTTCGTCTTCAGAGGTCTCTCAGTTCCCCACCTCTTTCTCTGCTCCCGTTGAGACATTAACATATTACCTTGGTCTTAAAAAAAAAAAAAAAAAAAAACGTTTAACCGAAAATTAGCAGATCAGACGACGAGTGGGTGGAGCAAAAAAATCTCTCTCTTTAAAATGAAATTAAAACTATGGAGGGAAAAAAAACTGCTCTGAATATATAAAAATATTCGGAGTTGAGAAGCCGAATATGATTAAAGACGGACCCAAAGAGAGGAGAGAGCGATGATGGTGTTTATGATAAAATCTCTAAACACGAGAGTCATTAGTAACCTCCACCATATCAGAATCATTAACCAATAGGCAGAGAGAGATCATCAGGGGTGTCAAACGGGACTTATCTTGTCAGCCTCTGGGCTCAATTAACCAATATTTAAAAAGTCATTTGTTAAGATTGCATAATTAGTAAACATTCCTCTCTCGATGTGGAGAAGATTCGGTTCAAATTTCAGGAAAAAAAATCAAACGAGTAGTATGAAAAAAGAAAACGTCAAATGGCAATTAATCATTGAAAAGAATGGGAATTTACTATTTCCCATTGTGCCTTCAAACTTCAAAAATTGCTTACCTCACTAGTTGAAAAAGATCTGACTAATAGTATTTAGAAAGGCTGATCTTGTAGTGAATATTTTTACTCGGAATATCAAATAATTAATTACAGGGCCGGAACTACGAGGATTTTTTTAGGGGGGCAAGAATTTAATTTGCCGCCCCCTCGGCCCAAATTTTCTAATATTCAGCAATTGATGGACCCTCTCACATCATCTTCAATTAGCAAATATTTCGACTGGCGTGATGCCTAGTCATCATCAGTGCAAACAACTACAAGGAGATGAGCAAAAATTAATACATTATTTATAACAATATTTTTGATTATTCCATTATGGGACTTACATGATTTTGGTCCCGGAGGGCCCATGTCTAAACAATGGTTGAGGATAATTTCCAGGTTTTCCAGAGAAACAGGAGACAGAACTTACCGCAAATTTCCGGGCGAAGTTTAGTAAAAGAGATCATCTCCTTGTAGTTGTTTGCACTGATGATGACTAGGCGTGATGCCAATCGAAATATTTGCTAATTTTAGAGGATGATGTGAGGGTCCATCAATTGCTGGCTTTTATTCTCCGGTCCTTTCCTTATACATCTGATCTAGCGGAAATCTTCCAATTGAAATATATATTTTTTATTAATTCAATCTCCAGAACTCGAGCCATTATATATTATGACTTAGGCCCCTATCATTTAGATCCAGCCCTCACTGAGGAAGGAAAAACGTTTTGGATAATTTCTAAAAATGAACTCTGTTAATAGCTACAGAGGTATAAAAATTTTAATACAGTATGAATTTTCTTGTTCTTTCAGGATTAAAAGTTATATAATTTTATAAATTTTAATATAAACTTAGAGTACTTAGATGCTAAAATATAAATTTTAAAGAGAAATGTAGATGAGGCGGAAGCCAGAGTTGAAGAATCATTACTATATATAAAGCTCTAGCGGCTAGCTTCCGGTCTGTGTGTATGTGCCGATCAGGACGTTGATTGGCTAGAGCTACAGGAAGTGGAGCGGGAGCGGGAAATTTAAAATTTAAGAGAGGGAGATTTGAAAATTTCCAAACAGTGAAAAAAAGTATAAATTTGATGCATTTGCTCGCCGGAGACGACCAAGGGGGTACAGAGGCATAGCCCTCTGCCAGTGGTAAAAAAATGATTTGGATACCAAATGGCTTAAATAGAAATGCCTGGACCCCCAATAGATATTGTAAATAATAACGGTTATTGTCAAAGCCCCGGCCTAAGTTCCCAAAAAGACTGTGCGAGTGTGAGTGTGATTGAGAAAAAAAGTGTGAGATATTAAAAAAAAAAAAAATAAATAACTCAAATCAAGCTTAAAAACCGAAAAATTACCTTAGTTTAATCACGTAGATAATTAAAACTCCTCGGAATTTCCGTGTCTCGCTTTTATTTAATTTCGAGGGGGAAAAAAATTTCACTTAGAAAGTATTTTTCTTGTTGAAGAGTATTCAATAAATCGATTAGAAAGACGAATGAGATCGTGAGTGATCTTTTATAATCTCATGTAAACAAAAGCAATCACCTGTTGCTGCAGGTCAGTCAACGTCAGTGAAGAAGAAAGAGGAGCTGAATGGATTCACTCACCGAAACCACCAAACATGGATGCTGGATGCTGGATGCTGTCTAGTTCGAGGCCACATCATTTGCCTTTTCTTCTCTTCTTTTTTTTTTCTAGAACAAATGGAAAAGTTATAATTAAAAACAACCAATTACTTCCGTTCTTATGTTTTATGTATGCAAGAGAGTCGTTAATTTTTTTTTTTAACCGGGTGCCTAAGAAATACTTTAATAAAATCATAAATATGAATTGGTGTAGAAGAAAATTCATGGAATCATCCAAATGAAACAAATTTGTTTCATGATTTTTACTTCCTCTTACCTATATATGTTAATGTATATAGGAAGTATTGGATTCATGTCAAAAATTCGATGTCGAGATATTGATGGATATACACGTTTTGAGGTCCCCTGAATCCAAAAAAGTGGTTTTCGCGACATGGTCTGTCTGTGAACAAAATATCTCAAGAACGGAAAAAGTTAGGGAGTTGAAATTTTATATTTAAGTTAGGCACCCCCATGGGACGTGACACGAAGCTTTTGAACAAAATCGACCAAAGAGTACTAGTACTTTACTGATATATTTTTTTCAGTTTTTTTTTCGATTTTCTCAAAATTCGCTCGAATTATTTTGATTAAAAATCAAAAATCAATTATTTTTTTAGCGAAGGTAAGAAAAAGTTGTGTGCTGTGCGACCAATCGCACCAGATTTTTGATTTATAGATATAAAGTTAAAATATTATTATTATTATTATTTTGCACCATAAAGTTAAAATATAAGTTGATAAAAAATCTGTAATGTTTAAATTTTTTTTAGGAGGTAATATAATAATCTTAACGAGAGAGAAAGAAAGGTGGCGAGACGACTTACATGTGCAATGTTTGCCCCGAGGTTAGAGGGACTCTTTAAGGGCTCTGATGAAGGCGGAAGGATCGGCCGAAACGATGACATTTGAATTCAATAAAGCGGAATAAGAAAAATAATTTTTCTTTATTTGCTTTCGGCAGTTTTGTTCTCCTCATTATTGTTTTTTTTAAGTCATTTCGACTGCTGAGGCCATTTTTATTAAATTCTTAAATACAATTATATATATAGCTTCAAGCAGGCGTTCAATTCAGTGTTCTTGTTTTTCGGGGGCCATCCTATCCCGATTTTCAGCACCTTTTGGCGTTGCTTAACAACACTGATCTTGGTGGCTGTTCATTCCTCTTGCTAGGCCCGTCGTCATTATTAATTGAACCCTGTTATGCATTAGTGTGTCAAGCGCCAAAAAAAATTAAAAATTGAGTTAAGCGCGGAATATTGTTTCAAATGCTATAATTAATAGTATTTTTTATGAAATATGTCCTAAAAAAATTTATATTTAATGTTACTTGCACAATTGACGAAAAAAAAAAAAATTATATATAATCCAATGAAAACAAAAAACTTTAATGTTGATTTTCTCAAAACTCTGTAGCTGGCGCTTGACACACTAATGCGTAACAGGGTCAGATTATACATTCAGCCAGACTTTTTGCAATAATGTATTTATTTTTACCCTTTAAGTATTTTAAACACTTGTTTTTACTTGCTTGGTAAAATATCCAATCTAATTTCAGTTCATAAAGTAAAAATCTTCCTAGTAGAGTATATCATTCTGTAGCTGTTAAGCTATTGTATATCCAGCGGCGTAACCAGCCTTTGAGGGCGGGGGGGCGAAGCTTAACTAGGGGCGCCGATTTTCCAGGGGGCTCCGCCCCTGGCCCCCTTGCTTTGCCGCCTTCGGCGAGCAATTGCCGCCTTCGGCGGGCAAATTTCTTGCATCCTGTAATTTCCTCATCGAATTTGTTTATATTTACATGTTTTTTAATGACACCTGTATGATTTTGTTTTGATTTTTCTTTGCTTTTAAGAAAAATGTCGTTTTCTTCTGTGATTATTTCAAAAACTATTCAGTTTTCGGAAAAATATCAAAGAATAAAAACTTTTTAAAATTGAGTATTTTATCATAATATGACAAAGAAATTGAAAATTTTGAAATTTCTGAAAAAACTTATTAGGAAAAGTACTACTTCCAAGTGACGAATTTAATCCAAAAGTTGATAGAAATCTACAATTTTAGTGTAAGGAGCATATACCAAATTTCATCTATCTAGCTGCTTTGGTTTTTAAGCAATCGTGTTCACACACACACCCAGACGTAATTCCAATAGAATATACGAGAAAGTCTCGGGGAAGTCATTCCCCATGTTTTTTTTAACACACACTTCTTTCCCATTCACACTCACACTCACACACACATGCACACAGTCTTTTCGGCAACTTAGGCCATATAAGACTTTGACTTTGACATTTGGTATTTAAATGGCTTAAATAAAATCACCGGACTGCCTGGGATCCGAACCCCCGATTAGAGCCCTGCACGGGTACGGGTTGGCCCGTTACCCGCCCGGACCGGGCGGGCTTTGGAGGCCATGAAAAATTACGGGCGGGTAGCAAGTTTATATAAACGGGTTCGGGCGGACGGGCATGCAAATGAAATTTTATTTAAAAATTGCTAGACATTCGTTCATTCATTCAGTAAAACTCGGGCGGGAATGGGCGGGTTTGAAAAAATTCCGGGCGAGCTCGGGCGGGCCTGGAGAATGGTAAAAGCCCTTTCATTTTGAGAAGATCGAAAAAAAATGAAAAACTACATCAGTAAAATACTTAGGGGCTGGACGGTAAACCGGTTTACCGGTAAAAACCGGTAAAAATTTTTTTACCGAAAACGCGGTAACGAACCTCTAATTCGATAAAAACCGGTTTTTTTTCGAAAGTCGGTAAAAACCTATTTTTTCGGGCGGTAAAAAATTTTGGTTCGGCGAGAAAAAAATGTTCCGCGGCGGCAAACCAAATTGTGTGTACCGCGGCGGCAAAAAATTGGCGTCTCTAAAAAAAAAGGTAAAATATTTTTCCGGTCGGGAAAAAATTTTGGTTCCGCGAGGGAAAAAAATGTTTCGGCAAAAAATTGGCTCGAAAAATTTTGGTTCCGCTGAAGAAAAAAAATGTTTCGGCAAAAAATCGGGGTCCCTAAAAAAAAGATGTTTCGGCATAAAATTGGCTCTCTAAAAAAAAGGTAAAATATTTTTCCGGCCGGGGAAAAATTCTGTTTCCGCTGAAGAAAAAAAAACGTTTCGGCAAAAAATCGGAGTCTCTAAAAAAATAAAATTGGCTCTCTAAAAAAAAGGTAAAATATTTTTCCGGCCGGGGAAAAATTTAAAAATTTTGGCTCCGCGAAAAAAAAAAATGTTTCGGCAAAAAATTGGCTCTCTAAAAAAAAGGTAAAATATTTTTTCGGCCTGGGAAAAATTTTGGTTCCGCAAAAATGTTCCGCGGCGGCAAACTTTGGTTCCGCGGGCGGTAAAAAATTTTACCGGCTTTCGAGAAAAACCGGTTTTTTTTTCATTATCGAGGTCGGTAATGAAAATCCATTACCGTCCAGCCCTAAAAATACTAGTATTTTTTGGCCGATTTTAATTAAAAGCTTATTTTCACGGTCCCGGGGGTGTTTAACTTAAATATAACATTTCAGTCTCATAGCTCAATTCCTTCATGCCTAAAAAAATTTTGAATTCCAAAAATTAAATATTAAGTTTTATACGAATCCTGAGTAAATCTCCACAGCCATAAAACATCAAATTAAGGCTTATATATTGCAAAATAAAAAAAATTTTAATTATAAAGCCTCTATATACGTTATTTATTATTTTTGGAATTAAATTCATTTAAAATAGTAGAATTCAAGTTGTAATATAATTTTAAAAGAAAATAATCAATTTTTTAAGACAATCGATGAAAAGAATATGATAAAATCACATACGCTGGGCTATATTTTAGAGGCCGTAGGGCGCCTAGCGGCGTAACCAGCCTTTGAGGGCGGGGGGGCGAAGCTTAACTAGGGCGCCGATTTTCCAGGGGGCTCCGCCCCCTGGACCCCCTTGCTCGCCTTCGGCGGGCAAATTTCTTGCATCCTGTAATTTCCTCAGCGAATTTGTTTATATTTACATGTTTTTTAATGACACCTGTATGATTTTGTTTTGATTTTTCTTTGCTTTTAAGAAAAATGTCGTTTTCTTCTGTGATTATTTCAAAAACTATTCAGTTTTCGGAAAAATATCAAAGAATAAAAACTTTTTAAAATTGAGTATTTTATCATAATATGACAAAGAAATTGAAAATTTCGAAATTTCTGAAAAAAAACTTATTAGGTAAAGTACTACTTCCAAGTGACGAATTTAATCCAAAAGTTGATAGAAATCTACAATTTTAGTGTAAGGAGCATATACCAAATTTCATCTATCTAGCTGCTTTGGTTTTTAAGCAATCGTGTTCACACACACACCCAGACGTAATTCCAATAGAATATACGAGAAAGTCTCGGGGAAGTCATTCCCCATGTTTTTTTTTTAACACACACTTTTTTCCCATTCACACTCACACACACATGCACACAGTCTTTTCGGCAACTTAGGCCATATAAGACTTTGACTTTGACATTTGGTATTCAAATGGCTTAAATAAAATCATCGGACTGCCTGGGATCCGAACCCCCGATTAGAGCCCTGCACGGGTACGGGTTGGCCCGTTACCCGCCCGGGCCGGGCGGGCTTTGGAGGCCATGAAAAAATTACGGGCGGGTAGCAAGTCTAAATAAACGGGTTCGGGCGGACGGGCATGCAAATGAAATTTTATTTAAAAATTGCTAGACATTCGTTCATTCATTCACTAAATCTCGGGCGGGAATGGGCGGGTTTGAAAAAATTCCGGGCGGGCTCGGGCGGGCCTGAAGAATGGTAAAAGCCCTTTCATTTTGAGAAGATCGAAAAAAATGAAAAACTACATCAGTAAAATACTAGTACTTTTTGGCCGATTTTGATTAAAAGCTTATTTTCACGGTCCCGGGGGTGTTTAACTTAAATATAACATTTCAGTCTCATAGCTCAATTCCTTCATGCCTAAAAAAATTTTGAATTCCAAAAAATTAAATATTAAGGCTTATACGAATCCTGAGTAAATCTCCACAGCCATAAAACATCAAATTAAGGCTTATATATTGCAAAATAAAAAAATTTTAATTATAAAGCCTCTATATACGTTATTTATTATTTTTGGAATTAAATTCTTTTAAAATAGTAGAATTCAAGTTGTAATATAATTTTAAAAGAAAACAATCAATTTTTTAAGACAATCGATGAAAAGAATATGATAAAATCACATTCGCTGGGCTATATCTTAGAGGCCGTAGGGCGCCTATGCCGGTTTCGGGGGGCGCCAAGGTCTCGATGCGCCTGGGGCGGGGGGGGCTCGAGCCCCCCCTCGCCCCCCCCCCTGGTTACGCCACTGGTTCGAGGGTTGGCCAACTCCCTCTGGCGCACTCTGGCGAGACGAGCTTCAACTAAAGCATTTCAAATTTTAAATTTTAGTAAAAATAATAATTTTTTTAAAATTAATTATTTTAACTTATAATATTTATTTGAATTAATTTCAATTTTTATTTTTAATAATTTTTATATTTTATGTCTTTATTAAGTAGAAAACTTCAAAAAAAACCTTTAATACTGAAGAGAGTTCATTCCCTGGAAGAGGGTTTCTGCATTGCACACTACCCATAGGTTTTCTTTCTACCCAAAGATGAAAAGACCGGCCCTAAAAAGATTTAAAATTCATTTTTTTTTTTTTTTTTTTTTTTTTTTTTTTGTAAAAATAATTTTGTTTTATTTTTTGAAAATAAGCAAAATCCTTAATTTCTTTTTATTAGAAAAAATATACAATTACTTGATATATTTAATAAAATAAATAAGAATTTAAAGGGAAAAAAACTTTAACCTAATAGAATTTTTAATGCAATTCTATTTTCTTATTAATAATTTTCTTAGGAATAAAAATTTGATGTGATAATAACATCACACAACTTTCTCTTACCTTCGGTAATTTAAAGTTGTGTTCGTGCTTGTCACACCAGATTTTTTCTGTCGACATATATTTAGTTTCTACCTGTATATTAGAATTCAAGATGTAACTTTCCTATGATCAAGGGCAAAATGAGAATATACATTTTAAAGAGCGTCTAAAAAAATAATTGATTTTTGAATTTTAATCAAAATCGTTGGAACGAATTTTGAGAAAATCGAAAAAAAAAAAAAAAATGAAAAAGTGCACAGTAAAGTACTAGTACTCTCTGGCCCATTTTATTCAAAAGCTTCGTGTCACGTGTAAATACAAAATTTCAATCTCCTAGCTCTTTTTTTTCAACAAACACATAGACAGGTCTATTCTCTAAAAACAGACGTTAAAAATTTAAAATAAACAAATTGGTGTTAGAAAGTAATGAAAGCGTTAAAAAAAATGCTATTTAAAATCACTTCCTTGCCTCAAATAGCTATTCTGTAAAAAAAAACTTTAAAGCCAAAGCGTTAACATTTAGTAAATAGTGTTAAAAATTAATGCCATGTCTAGGGGGTGCCTTTAATATTTTAACGCCATGTTTAAAATAAACATGGCGTCCTTAACCTAAAAAGTAAGGTTATGATTTTGAAATAAAAGCAACATGTTAAAACTTTTTTATAAAATAGCATTTTTGTTTTAACGCTGATTGTTTTTACATTACTTTTTAACACCCATTTGTTTAATTTCAATTTTAAAGCCTGTTTTTAGAGACCTGTTTTTAGAGATACTTTAGAGACCTGAGAGACCTATAATTGAATAGTAAATGTAAACATCTAACACTAACTCCACTTTGGTTATATTATAGTTACCCACTGTTAGATAGAGAGATCTCTCTGCTAATTTCTTGTTTGTCTAATGACTTTGAAGAGGATGAAAGGAAAAGCGAGAAACTCTCTGTTTATGTTTAAATCGGAATTTAATGTTAAAAAATAAAGAAAATTTGTCTATTCAATTTGACTCTCGAAAACAGCCAGTTGTGGTTAGCGTATGGTGGTGGCACACACCAACAACAAACCTCTCAAAGAGAATGGGCTAAATTAACTCCAATAACAATTTCTCTCTTAAAAAAATAAAATCTGTTGTGACTGTTCGCACAGTAGACAACTTTCTAAATAAGTCTTAAAACAAAATAAACACGATGTTATTTAGAAATGAACTTTCAGCAGGGTTTGTTAATACTAATTGATAATAAAAGAGTTGAAAACAAACTAACTATCCTAACACACACCTGTGTATTATGGCAATGCAAGAGGAACAAAATATCTGGCCATTTTAGTGTAAACTCGTAAATCAGGCAAAAATTAAGGGGCTTGTTCACTGTTTAAGTTCGATTTTAAGTGATATTTTAATTTCACATATTTACGAGAAGATTATTAAAAAAATATAATGATTTTGGAAGAAAAAAAAAAAAATAATTCCAATAAGTTTCCTTGATATTTTTATTGTGATAATGGATGATGGAGACAATTGAATTCCGAAACTGTTAATTACAGTACAGAATCCAGTCGCTTAGCAATAAATAATAAAATTTAAAACAATCATTTGTTTTGATACTCCTGAATAAGACCTGCAGGATCCACAAGTAAGTTTAAATTTTAAATGCGCAATTTAAATATTTTTTAAATATTTTAAATATTTTTTTTATAAATATATGGGGGCCTATGCCGGCTCGGAGCCTGGGGCGGACCGCCCCCCCTCGGTACGCCACTGGATGCAAGAACACCCAGTCTTAAAAGAAAAACACAAAATGGTAAAATTGTCGAGAATATTTGAAAAGACTTTAGCACTTCAATTTTTAATTTAATAAATAGAAAATAATTTAGTTTTTTTTTTTAACCCTTTCGGCTACAGAGGTTATTTATTTATTATAAATTTTAGTATACAATGTAGCTATGGCAACCGGGGGGGCGTAAAATAATTTAGTTATTTTAGCAATAACAGTAGCACAACCAGGGGACGGGATTTAGGGTTTAAACCCCCACCCTCCAGGAGAGAAAAAAAAAAATTCAAATTACTATAAAAAAGAAAAATAGTAGACCATTGGAGACAATGCTTTGGCCCTTTGTTTGAGCTTCGCTGAATATTCGAACGTTTTATGATTAATAATGTGATTTTAAAAAAAAAAAGTCAAAATATAGATACGTTTGGGTCTCCCTCAGTCACACCTAAGCGCATGCGCCTCTAGGTGCTGATTTTTGAGAGGTCGTGGCCACAATTTTGAAGCTATCGACCTCAATTTTTTAAAATATTCAAAACATCTAAAAAAATTTCATCAAAGACAATGTGGAGGAAGGCCGTAATACAGATTGAAGGCGAAATAAAACAAGATTTCTTTTCGGCCCGAATTATTTAATTTTCCTCTGTCGACGTTTCGGGAGCTAAACGTCACCCATCTTCTGGACCTATATTACAAGCAATAAATATAATCAGAAACGTCATTAAATAAATCGGGCCGAAAATAAATAATTTTTTTTTTTTGATTGGTAGGAAAAGGATATAAATATTGAGAGTGTCTCTCTCTTTCAAGGTTTAGGTTAATTAACAGACATGCTAAGTAGAAGAGAGAGAGAGGCTTGTTATCTGTCCCAGGTGATCAATTGGACATTTTGACCCAATGAGCCAAACTCCTCTTCTCTTAATTTGACAAAAGCTCCCTCCACTCTCTCGATCCTTTCTGCTCAGTTTGCTCGTTAGCTCAACACCATCATCATCATCATTGGTATTATTATTGTGGGGGTGTAAGCATCGGTGGTTATAGAAAGGGATGAAACGCCTTTGCATCCTCAAAAAACACACACACAAAGAGGAGTTTTTAAGGTTTCATAATGAGAAATAAATGAGTTTGATTAAAATCAAATCTTATGTTTTAACTCGTGCGTTTTTCTTATTGATAGCTGAATTTCCGCTTCGAACAAATATGCTCGTTTATATTTATAGGCTTAAGGTGCGCGTCTCGGAAAACCGTTAAAACACGATTGACTCGAGGCGGCACCAGATGGCGTTAGTGTTCCCCCATTAGAATACACGCAACTTGATCCATTTCATTCTAGACTTTCCAGCTAATTAATTAACGGTAAATAATTGATTATTTTTTAACACAAAGATTACTAATTTAATTATCTACAACTTATAGAGCTCCTTTTTTTAAATATCTTTTATTTAATGCGATTAATCTAAAAAAATTTTTTTTTTTTTTTGAAAATCAAAAAAGGGCTTCTATAAGTTGTAGATATTTTAAATAGCTTTAATTTAAAAAAAATTTGAGGTCGATAGCTTCAAAATTGTGGCCGCTGGAAAGTCCCAAAATTAGCACCCCGAGACGCGCACCTTAAGAAAAAAACCCCATAAAAATCCGTCAAGTAGTTACTGAATAAATACATTATAAAAGAAA
>JAKCPI010014009.1:0-38579 GCA_023213315.1 Euborellia annulipes
TAAAAGCGTTTAAAAACAGGCATATTAAAGTAAGTTATGTACTGTGCGATTAGTCACACCATAATTTTGAAACCAGCATTAATCTCTACATTTTCATATTTATTTCTCTTTAAGAATTTAAATAAATATTTAAATAAAATTTATATCATATTAATGTATTTGTATTGTTTTAGGCCGGGATGCTCGGCTTCGGCTGAGCATGCTCCGGGCCGCGGCCGAGGAGCGTGAAGCTCGCTCTCTCGCCCTAGAGAAGGCCTACGTGCACGACGTCTACGAGCAGATCTCTGGTAGCGCAGCTGCAGCTGCTGCCGCTGGAAGAGGCGCTGCCGTTGCCGTCGCCGCTGCAGCCGCCGCCGCTGAGGCTCCACCCCGTGCTTGGCCCAAGGTCAAGCAGTTCCTCGCGGAGCTCGAGCCAGGCTCCCTCGTATGCGACGTCGGTCAGTCACTCATTTTTATTTTGAAAAATCTGTTTGGATAGTAAAGAAATTAACATCTATACTCAAATCAAAATCCTAATCATAACTAATTATTATAATTTCCTACGAGGATTGACATGAGTCTATGCTCTATTTTGGATATCATCCAATGCTGTGTATTCAGTGTATATCCAGTATTGTAGCAGGGACGGATTAATGCAATTTTGTCGGTGGGGGCGGTTTTTTTTTTTTTTTTTATTTAAGGTATTTTTCGTCACCATCGACCATTTAGACCCCGGCCCTATTTATTTAAATTGATTGGTAACCAATTCAATTTAAATAGATTTTTGTCGCATAGGACGGGATGCGGCTTTTGGTGGGGGCGGTTGGTTGGAAGATTCAATTTACAGGAGGGCTTCTGTGGGGGATGAAAATTTGTTAAATAATACATGTATCTTCAAATACTAGCACCGTTAAGGTGATTTGTGACTTGAATTGATAGTTTAAAATAAGTGTAAAAATATATTTTAGACAAAAAATCATAATTTCTAATCATAATCATCATAATTTCTTTAGATGACTAGTTTTTAAAACTTTTTGAATTTTTTCTCGGAGGGGGGCGTCCGCCCCCTTCCCCTTTAATACGTTCCTGTATTGTAGTTAATTTGACTTGAATCGCAAAGTTCCATTGTCTCTCTTGTCTGAAAGAAACTTGTCAGTCTTAAAAAAACATGAACCTTTTCTAGAGTCAAAATTGATTCTCTTATGGAATATGTCTAATATCGGCTTGAAAAATCTGGACAGGTTTTAGATTTTCAAAGGAGAAAAATACTCTGGATACTTATTCAATCTTCAGGAAACGTTTCGTACTTTTAATAAGAATCATCATCAGTTCATTCTGAAATTCATATATATTTACAGTTATAAATAGGCCTACATAATATTAGATATTAAAAAAAAAAAATCGTAAATACAGACAGATATCTCGGCCTGCTCTAACATTCTACTGTAAGGAGCAAAGGGATTAATTACAGTTAGATAATTTTCGTGATCTATATTTTTATGAATAAGATATTAATATTAATATATAGATCTCAAAAATTATTTAACTGTAAATATAATTTAAAACCGAAATATAATATCTCCTGCTGAGAATGCTGAGAGGCGAAAGTCTACAATTCGAGAAAAGGCGTTTGAAAGTTTTATAAATATATACCTACCATCAAGAGAAAAAATATTGGACAACCCCTCTCCCTTCTACTTAAATTTGGGGCCTTTTGAGGTATGTATACAGGGCCGTAACTAGGCAGATGCAACAGGTGCATCGTGTATCTGTTGTATATACCTTTTTCCCTCCCTTTATATCTCAAAAAGTGTATTATACTATATGTTTTCTTTTTATTGTTTTTTTGTACATTTAAATAGGCGGACAACAAATGAATAGGCCAGAATCAATAGCAAAGAATGGAAATATATTTTCACCACTTTGGCACTCAAAAGTTGAATTTTCGGACTTGCCACTATGATTCTCACTCAGCAGGCGATATGTATGCTTTTCAGAATGCACTGATGATGTTTCTTATCAAAATTTCGAAACATCTCCTGAGGAATGAATATTCAGAGAAGGAGAGATAAGTTTTAAATTGTATTTGATCTTTTTTTTGGCAATTTTTTATAAGCCAATGTTAATCCAATTTTTGTTAATTTTGAATATAAAATTATGTGATTTCGTAAATATAATACTATACATAAGTATTATATTTAAGAAAATTTGCAATTGCATGTTTTTTTTTAAGACTAACAAGTAAGTACGAGTATAAATGAGGCTTTGCGGCTGATGATTAATTGAAAAAAGTAATAATTTGCCAAGGTTATGTCGATAGGAAAGGCGTGATGCAGCATTCTTAGGCGCATTTGAGAGGAATTTAATGGTTTAAAAAAAATAATATATATGGGGCATTCCACGCCAACTCGACCACTTCTGAACCCGACCATTTTTGATTAGGGTGAAACTTTGTCATCTTTTTGTACCCTATTGAAAACGTGTTTGAGAATTTTTTCAGATTTTACGACCCAGCCAAAAAAAAGTTATAGCATTTTCAAAAAACATCGATTTTTTTTTTTAAATAACCGTAAAACTGTCAAAAATTAACTTATCGGGAGGATTTTTTTTTTGAAATTTTTTGTCTTTAAATGTACTTTTCAGAAAAAAATATGACAAAATTTTACAGATTCATCTTGAACGTTTTTTTGACATTTTCGTAAAAAAACAAAAATTTCGGGATGAATGACACTTTTTTTTTTAATTTTTTTTTTTTTATAAAAAACTTTGATTTTTTCTACAATTGCTCTGAAAATTTCAGAGTGGGATTATTTCGCGTCTATTTTTTTTTTTATTTTTGAAAAAAAAAATTTTTTTTCTCCGCTTATTTATCATGATGGTGCTCTTAAATTCTTCCAGGACTGTCCGAGATTCTAGAAAATTGAAGAAAAATAATAATAATAATAGTTAGGGGTGATGAAAGTCGAGAAAATTCCATTTATCCTGAAAAAATTAGAAATTAGTTGTTTTTCAATTACTGAAGTATTTGAAGCGTCAAGTAAAAGCTTAGAAACATGGGCGTAACTAGGGGGAGTGCCAGGGGGGCCTGGCTCTCCCCAGAAAGCTCCTTGCCCCAAGAAAAATAGAAGGGGGGGGGCCATGGGACCAGCCATCTTCCGGTGGGCCTGGAAAGCCCCATATTTTCTCAATTTTTCTTGGGGCAAGGGCTTTCTGGGGAGGGCCAGGCCCCCCTGGCACCCCCTAGTTACGCCCATGTTTCTAAGCTTTTTTGACGCTTCAAATACTTCAGTAGTTGAATACACAACTAATTTCTAATTTTTTCAGGATAAATGGAATTTTCTCGACTTTCACACCCCTAACTATTATTATTATTATTTTTCTTCAATTTTCTAGAATCTCAGTCAATCCTGGAAGAATTTAAGAGCACCATCATGAAAATAAGCGGAGAAAAAAAAATTTTTTTTTCAAAAATAAAAAAAATAGAAAGCGAAATAATCCCACTCTGAAATTTTCAGAGCAATTGTAGAAAAAATCAAAGTTTTTTATAAAAAAAAAAAATTAAAAAAAAAGTGTCATTCATCCCGAAATTTTTGTTTTTTTACGAAAATGTCAAAAAAAAACGTTCAAGATGAATCTGTAAAATTTTGTCATATTTTTTTCTGAAAAGTACATTTAAAGACAAAAATTTCAAAAAAAAAATCCTCCCGATAAGTTAATTTTTGACAGTTTTACGGTTATTTAAAAAAAAAATCGATGTTTTTTGAAAATGCTATAACTTTTTTTTGGCTGGGTCGTAAAATCTGAAAAAATTCTCAGACACGTTTTCAATAGGGTACAAAAAGATGACAAAGTTTCAGCCAAATCAAAAATGGTCGGGTTCAGAAGTGGTCGAGTTGGCGTGAAATGCCCCATATATAACTTGAGTTTATTAACGAAAATTTATTTTTTCATAATGTGGTGCCGTCAACTAATACAGGAAATCTCTGTTTAGAGGAAAGTACATTCTTACCTCTTTTTTTTAATTCATCGATTTCATTTGTTCTTCTGACGGAACGAATCATTTTTATTATCATCAAACATCGAAAGTTAAAATGCGTATATGAAATAATGATATAAAAAAAATATAAATGCTAGATAATCTTAAGATCTAATCATTACAAAGTATCCTGACATAATATCGTTGACACAAAAATTAGTGATTGTGTCACCCTTTTAAAAACTTTCTTAAGTAATTCTTGGGTATTTTTTTTTAAATTAAGAAGTTTTTAAATGATAACTGCTATGTGGTTCGGGGTCGTCGCATGTAATTCTCCTTCACCTCCCCTCCCCCTCCAAGCTCGATCCGTATTCCCTTTGGCCCGATTGTAAACAAGTCATTTTAAGTGCCCCTTTTCGTTATTGTTCGAGGAGAACCATATCGTATACACCGCCTTTGGAACGCAACTACTTTCAAATGAATTGGCCGACTCGAATTCCGGAGTCTTCTCGCCATTTCAGCCAGTTGGCTCCAAGGGCGGATACAAGGGGTGAGGCATAGGGTGTAATTACCCCCCCCTGGATTTGAGAAAAAATTTTTTTTGGAAAAAAAACTTTATTTTTAATGTAAAATTTTAAAAATTATTACTTAAAAATTTGATTTGTATATATATTCTGGTAAACAAGTACAGAATGCGCTTTTAAATTACCGAAAGAAAAAATTGTGTGCTCTGCGTCCAATCACACCAGATTACCCCCCCCCCCCCCCCCGAGAAACTCCTCTGGATCTGGCCTTGGTTGGCTTTTATACACCTGGCAATCCCTCAACTGATTCTATCATTACTAAGGCCCGGGGCACATTGAACGCAGCCGAGGCGCAGCCGAGGTAGAGTGGAGGCGCAGCATAGGAATAGGCCTCTGTCAGGTCACCGCACATTGAACGCAGTACTGCGTTGCCTCTGTTGCAAACATGTCATTTGAAATGGAGGAAAAAATCTTAAATATTTATGAATTTAGTTTTAAAATTGTATTTTATTTCAAGAAAAAAAATAATCATTTTAATATATTGAAATTCAATCATTGCATTTGAGAATTAAACATATTAAAATGAAATTCAATCACAAAATATTTAATTTTCGTGTTAAATTTAAATTATTAGCATAATCATTATATATATATATTATCATATATTATTAGCATATTTCATGTTGAGGAGGCCAATCGAGAAGATTCAGAAGGATTCAATTTTATTTTATTTGTTTTTGTCACCATTCGTAAAATTTAGCTCTGAAGCAATCGGATCCCACCTTGAGATCATCAGATCATCCTTCAATTTTGTCCGCATGTAATCCGGGTGGGTTGTATCGTACAATACGGGATGATCTTGGACTAATTGGATTAGTTGTTCCATACTATTAACTTATAAAAAGCTAATAAATCAAATAAAAATAAATAAAAGTTAAAGTTAAAAAGCTCGCAGAGGCGACAGAGGACGTAGGAAACTGTGTTGCTACCACAACCAGACAGAGGCTCTGCAGAGTTATTCCTATGCTACGCCTGCCCTCTGTCCAATGTGCGCTGCCCTATTGAAACGCGTGTATTACAAAAAGACCTCTGCCTCGGCTCTGCCTCGGCTGCGCCTCTGCTGCGTTCAATGTGCGCCGGGCCTAACACTCGAACCAAGATTACGATTGGGAGAGATATAAAATTTAGTAATTAGATTTAACAAAATTTAATTCCCACGACCTCTTCGAAAAGATTCTTTCTTTTGAATAATCTCTCTAAGTTTGATTTTTAAAGAAAAATTATTAGAAAATTAATTTTCTAACAATTAATCGTCCTGAGGAAGGTCGTGATTTACGTAACAAAATTGTGTTCCTAACAAAAATGCGTTCCCAGCGCCCGAACGAAGGCGGAGGAAGGCGAGATTAGCCGAAGCCTTGGCGAGGCCACGCCCGCCCCAGAGAAGGAGAACTTCTCTTTATGGATTTCCTTCTATCTGAAAAATATTTTCGAATCTTTGTATTCTTATCTTCAGACAATTTTTGAATAGTGTATGTCCAGTCGAAGATAGACTGTGCGAAACCAAAATAGAGCTTATATGAACGAAAAGTATAATTATAACTTGATATTAAATGAAAGCACACTCTGACGTCAACCAGAACGATTGCCTATTTATAATTCCATTCATTTTAAGCCAATTGCCATTCATTCAAATAGTCCAAATATTTCCAAAAAGAAATAAAAGAACGAGCTTTTTGTAACTAAAGGCCTGATGAATAACCTTTGATGAATGCTTTTCCTTCTTGGATGTTGATTAAAGAGGAAGGAAATGAAGAGCAAATTTCCTCTCTTCAATTTGATTCATAAATGAATAAGAGAGAAAGAGAGAGTCAGTTTCTAAAGATGTCTTTTATTGATTGAGAAGATGTTTCTTGATACAATCCTCTTACAAAGATAAAATAGTCAATTAAAGCGTTTTAAAATAAGAACTAATCGAGGGAACTCCTTATTGCTTCATTTGGTAAAATAAAATTTACTTAGGCCTACTCAATCTTGTATTTAAACTAAATTTAGATAAAAAAGTTTTTACTTTTTTACTTTGTGCTCTTTTGACATAAAAATTAAAGATAAGGTAAAAAATTAAAAACTTAAATTAAAAGTAAAGCTCGTAGCGACAGGAATTATAAATATAATTTATTTATCTTCCCCATGGAGTAGTTACAGGCCAACCTGTTTTTTTTTTAACAAACTAGTTTATTCTGTCGTGCTGTGGTCTAGTGGTAAGAGCACATCAAGTACAATTTGATGGAACCGTGGTTCAACCCCCGGCGGCACACCATTACTTTTTCGGGTATATGAATTAATAAAGATTTAATTATATAGTTTATTCAAACGCATTTAGAATAAGCTAGTTTGGTCTAGGAGAAACCAATTTATCCGAACGCACTCACGACCAACTAGTTTGTCCTAGAATAAACTAGTTTGTTCTAAAAACAATCGAAGCTGACAATAAGTATAGTAAACTAGTTTGGCCTAGGGGAAACAACTTTATCCGTACGCACTCAGGACGAACTAGTTTGTCCTAAAAATAGTTTGGCTTGTAACGTATATGCCTATATACGACCTATACAAGTTGAGAATGGGGAAGCGTAGTCCTGGCGGGCGGCGTCTCGGATGTGTTTAGTTTTCAAATTTCCCGCTTCCTCTCCACTTCCTACACCTCTAGCCAATCAGCTTCCTGATCGACACAGACGGAAGCTAGCCGCTAGCTCTTTATATATAGAAATGATATATATCCATGTTTAGCTGTAAAATATTCTATCATTTGCCGATCCCTTCACTCTTTTATCATTTATTTATTTAGATAAACTTCTGGTCTATATTTTCAAACTGGAAGTACATCTTTATTGATTCTATTTTTTCTTCATTGATTTTCGTATATGCTGTTCCTTTAAATAATCATTTGTTTAAGTATTTTTTTGGCATAAAAAATTCTCTATTTATTGAAATTAATTGGCTAAGGGCAAAGGAAAAGGGGGAGGGGGGGCTCAGATAGTGAATATTATTTAATTTAATTAAATATTAGAGTGAGTTGGATAACTGAGTAGATCTTGTTCAAGTGAAGTGATTAATAAACGAAATAAACGTAGATGCAATCTCTCTTTCTTTTCTTCCTTGCTATTAAATTAAATAGTTAAAGAGTTATGTTAATTTTTCAGATTAGATCCTCATATGAAATGAAATGTGACGACTATCCCTATTACCGTACTCTAATATGTTGTGATCTACCACTAACAATAAGCCTAAAGACCTATAGGTCTGGTATAGGTTCTGATACAGAAATTTTTAATTTCTAGCTCATTGAGATGTGTTTTACTATAGGTCTATATAACAAAACAATAAAGAGAAAATGAAATCATTAAAGTTGTACTTCCAGTTTGAAAATTTGAATCAGAAGTTTATCTAATTAAATAAATTATAAAAGTGAGAAGGGATGGGCAGATGATAAAAGATTTCACAGCTTAACATGGAATAATACACTACTCCAAGAAGAAAATAAAATAAATCGATTAATCCTACTATCAACAGGAACAGATAGATGAAGGCAGCCAGCAAAGAACAAAAACTTTATTTAAATATCGTGGACGTTTCGGGAACGCATCGCTTCCATCTTCAGGACGATAAATTGTTAATGATGTTTAGATTGATACATGTAGGTCATACATTCAACATTCCTACTAGCTATCTAATGTTTTGTGATCTGAACTTACCCCTAAAGGCCTACTTAAATTTAAAATATCTAGCTCATTCAAATGTACTGATATCCAGACAGAGAAGAGAAGAGATCAAGCAAATTAATAAAAAAAATAACTATTAATTAAAAAGGAACATATTTTGATCTTCCAAATTCTTGAGTCGGGGTAAAACTTTGGAACTTGGCAAAAAACTGGAGTATTTATTGATCATTTTTTATTTAATACGAATTATTACTTATCTGCATATTAGTTATCTTAAATAAAATCTTAGAAAATTTTAAAGAGCAAATCCCTATCGGTTTTGTTCGTGAGTCCGCTATGGTTTTTTAATGCTATCTAAATAATCTAAAAAAAAAAAAAAGAAGCCGAGTGGTGACATGTCAACTGCTGGTCTCCTTAATGCAGATGTCTTTCTTGCATGGCTTTGCATGTTCAAATTTGTAAGAGAAAGTTTTTTTTTTTAAATAATCAAAGAAAAAGGGTGGGAGGTAATATATTTAGAACTCTACATACAACACTAGTACTTAAAATGGAAAGGAAGTTATTATTTACTGGCACATTGGTTGCATGTCTGAGTCACAGGTGAATGCCATTGACCAACAACAAAAAGTTATTAGCCTATAGGCCTATATATATATATATTTTTTTTTTTTTAAGTATTCAAATATCTTCCCATATTAAAATCACTTTAAGAAAATATGCTGTTTATATAATATGTGGATTTACATCTGACAATGAGTGTGAGACGTGGATCCCCCAACCCTCGATCAAAAAACTCTCACATCTTGTTTAAAAAGCAGGAAACTCAAAGATGATATTAGAAAGAAAGTCTATATATCAAATATTATCTTCTTTTATAACAGAAAAACTAATTTATGGCAAATATTTATAGTTAATGGATAATATTTTTACATATTTTATCTATATTCCCTTAAAAGCTGATATACATTTTTTTTTTTAAATCTTTTCTATAATCTGCAAATTATATAATTATCTTCTCTCTATATTATAGCCTAGATAAATAAAAAATCCGTCTTTCTAACCGCCACATCCTGAAAGCGAGCTAATTACTGTTGGAAATTTTAGAATCCAACTTTATATTTAACAAGATAAATTATCGAAATTTAGCTGCTTATTAATTTCTAGGAACCGACCGAATATTCGGTTTCGGTTACGGTTTCGGCCAGTTTCGGCCAAAAATCATGGTCTCGGCCGTAGTTTCGGTTTCGGCCAAAAAGTAGCCGAAACTTTAGTCTTAAAAAAAAAAAGGTCAAATGATTTTCACTTGAAGGAGAAAAAAATTTTTGTCTCCCTAAAAATAAGGTAAAATGATTTTCACGGAGGGGAAAAAAATTTCAAAAAAAAGATAAATAAATTTTTTTATAGGAAATACAGGTTTCGGTTTCGGTTACGGTTTCGGCCGAAACTAAGGTTGAGGCCGAATATTCGGTTTCGGCTGAAAATCTTGTTTCGGTCGGACCCTATTAATTTCCTGGGGAAGGATAATAAATTTTTGATCCACACCCAAAAAAACCTCTAGCCCGATAAACTAACCTAATCCAAATGAGACATGATTCGCTTCAGAGCATTTTCAAATTAATATCGACCTTCTGATAATAAGCAGGCAGTTGTGAATTTTTTGTGAATATTAATATAATTTTTTTTCTAGGCTGCGGCAACGGAAAATACTTAAACGTGAATCCTTCAGTGTTCAAACTGGGGTCTGATCGCTGTTGCACACTCACTGAAGTCGCCAGGGAAAAGAATTATGAGGTGAGACCACCTGATGCACTTTGATTTAAATTTGACATCCAAAATACAGTATAAGAATAGCTTTGTATTAATTTCTCTACATCTACCCGTAGTAGATCTTCCTATATATTCTCGATCACTCTTGTCCAATGAAAAATAAAAGATACACTTTAATTTTCCTTTGAAATTTGGAAGTTGTGTTGTCATACCCAGTAGCGTATCCAGGTGGGGGGCGAAGGGGGGCGCTAGCCCCCCCCCCCCCCGCCCCAGGCGCATCATGCTTTTGGAGCCCCTCACGCATCCCCTTTTTCCCAAAATCTCGGGCTTTTTTTACATCATCCAGTTTTTTGGCATTAGGGTCCCTCAAAGTTTTTTTTTTTTTTTTTTTTTTTTTCAAATTTTTGATATGATAACAATACTTTCTCTCTATATATTAACATATATATGAATTTATTGATAGGCTATTTACAGAAAAATAAAAAAAAATTACCATTTAGATGATATCAAAGTTGAAATCATACACCACATGTTAATTATAAATTAGATTCACAACTTATCTTTCTTTTATCCAGGTACTACGATGTGATAACTTGTCACTGCCATTTCGCGACGACACCTTCGACGCAGTGGTCTCGGTGGCGGTCGTACATCATTTCGCAACCACCGAAAGAAGAGTCGGTGCTCTTCGAGAATTGGCTAGAGTTCTGCGGATCGGTGGCCGACTTCTTATCACCGTCTGGGCTATGGAACAACGACATCGAAAGGTAGTTCGACAAATATCAAAAATATATTCTATTGTTAATAATTTTTTATTGAAATTTTGGTTTTGGTTTCTCTCTTCATTACCAATAATAATTTGGGGGGGGGAAAGAATGAAATAATATTTGTCAATAGACATCACTTGCTATTTAGATGCGGTGTTAGTTGTAAGGCTTTGGTCGAAGAATAGTTTTTTATTATTGTACATATTTGTCGATCTTAAGAATTAATAAGAACATGTATAAACATGAAATTGAAATTCAGTTCCGCACAAGATGTACTAAACACTGACAATTTTGCTTCCCCTTAAGATGAGTGCGAATAGTACTCAAAACGTCGGCAACTAAATATAAAGCTTTTTTATTTCACTCTGGCTACAGTTCCCAGTGAAAATCTCCGGTCCCTGTTTTTCTTATTTAAATATCTACAGCCATTCGATTCATCAAATTTGTCAAAATATTCTTAAGTAGAATAATTTTTGAGGCAATAGGATTATAAGTCGGACGAGACGCTCTCTCCTCCTTGGAAGCCATACAGAGGGTGCAATTAGACTGATGAGGTGATTCTACCCTTAGGCATCCCTATAGTCACTAGATCATAGAAGAAGAGTATCTTCACTACTCTCTTCTAAAGGTATTACCATGGTCAATGTTCTGCCGAATTAAAATCAATTATCCCACCCAATGCAACATATTCACGGAACACAAGAGAGGCATCTTCCCAGCATCCCTATGCTGTTCAGATCACGACTAAGAGAACAAAACAATTTCATTCTTCACTTTGTCCCCATGACCTCCGTGATTGGAACAAGCTCCCAGCGTCTATCTCCCCAAACCCTACAATCTTAAGCTTTCAAGTCTAACCTCAACAGGCATCTTCTCAGTTCCCCAGTTGAGCTCCGTCCCTTTGCTTCTCCTTTTGTTTTATTTTCTTCCTGGCTGCATGTGACTATTGGTCATTATAGGTCTTCGGACCTTATGCACCCATTCGAAAAAAAAAAAAAAAAAGTGCGGAAAAATTACTGCGTCGATGAACAGGATGTTAATAAATTTTTTTTGAAATTTTGATTTTGGTTTCTCTCTTCAATCCCGAGTTGTTACTTCTGGTGCCAAAGGTCGAGGTTTTTCATCATGTCCCAGGTGAAAAAATTTATTTAAATTGGATTGGAATTCAATCAATTGAAATAGAGACGGGGTCTAATTTTCGTGTTCCAACTTTTTTGCTAGGCGACTTTGTCCTTATCTTAGTTATTTGCCTTCTCTCATTTAGAGCTTTCAAATTAAAATTCTTAATTTTTTTAAAATTAATTATTGAGTATTTTGGTTTTTGTAGCGAATGTAAATTCATTATCAAATTAAATGAATTAAGTAAATAATTTTAATTATCAGTCGCTGGGTGTCGTTGAACGACTGTTATTACATTAAGGATATTTTATGAATTTTGTTCACCAAAGGTTTAGGACAATTTAAAATTTTTTTAAAATTATTTGATAGAAACATATAAAGTTAATTCTTAGTTGAATTCTAGAGATAGTCCAGGATCCCGGGCCCATTTTTACAATTTATTACTATCAAGCTAATTTTCCGTGAGTAGCTTCATTTTGATGAGACGACCAACTTTTTCTCTAACAACAATTCTTGATTGTGTTATCTAACAGGAGTAGCAGGGATATAATATATCAAAAATTTATTATTATTTATGGGGTATGTAACAACAAGTACATGATGGAAGGGGAGGAGCGGGACTCTTTGATCAAACCATATATTTTGTAGGACAAATATTTTTTTTTTCAATAATGTCAATAATATTCTTAAGATTTATTGAAAACCCCCATAAATAAAAATAAATTTTTGAGAACCGTCGAATTGACATATTATATCCCTGCTACTCTGGTTAGCTACCACAATCAAGAATTGTAAGAGTTGGTCGTCCATAAAAATGAAGCTACTCATGGAAAATAAGATTGATAGTAATAAATAGTAAATAAAAATGGGCCTGGGATCCTGGACTAAGAGGTTTACTATTGTAGATAGTTTTTCCATATACGCCCTCAGAAAAAAAAAATAAATAAATATCAAATATTTGATACATCGGAAAATATACTATAGTAAACTTTCATGAATTCAATTTAGAATTTTTTTTACAAATCCTTTTAATCATTAAATTAAACTCTTTTGTTCGACATTTCAAGACCTTGCCATTGTTCGTATGTACAAATATAAATACTCCAACTTTTTAAGTTTCATTTTCATTTCCCCCTCTTTATTCGTTATTTCAAAAGTGCTCCTCTGCTCTTATATAAATTTGATGATAATGCATCTTCTTTTAATTTCCTTCTTGTTTTAAGTTCTTTTATTATGAGAAATATTTATTTTTATTAAATGAAAAAAAAAAAAAAAATTTAATAAAGATCAGATTAGAAATGTTATTATACATATAACATTAAGCCAAATGGAAAGATGAGAAAAAAAATTTTATGAATATCAAATTTTTTTTTATATAAGAATTTGATTATATTTTTTATCAGGAAATGAATCCTTTGTTTGTCTCTTTTTAATTATTCAAAAAAAATTCAACTTTTAGATTGAATATCGACACTAAAATTATAAATTTCCTTTAATTCATTTTATGAAGAGTAATTATAATATTATTGAGCGTCTCAAATTCATATGGCCTTCTTACGTCATTATAAACATAATTATAATTAATTTTTATATTTTGCCGTAAACATGTTGTATTTAGATTTTTTATACTCGGTTTCCCCCTTTTTATTTTCCTTATCGTCCTGGCGGAGTTTACGATTTTTCATACTGAAGCGTTGCAAATTTTTTTCTTTCTCATAGAGAAAATAATTTTTCATTATTATGGGTACAACTTTACTTTCTAAAAATTAAATTATTTTGAGATATAAATCTCTGCAACCACTCGACAAATAAGGATGAGACCTTTTGCATATAACTGGTACCCTGTACTACTGTACTGGGTCATTCCATGCCAAATCGACAAATTGTTTTCCTGCCCCCTGCGGATTTCGCTGAAAATTTCCTATTTTTTCTACCCCCTTAAAAGACATTTTTGAGAATTTTTTCAAATTTTTTTACCCAACTAAAAAAAAGTTATGGATTTTTGAAAAAAAAACCGCTCTTTTTTTCAAATAACTATAATTTTTTTTAATTGATATTTCGGAATCAGTCTCGTACTTTACTGAAAAAAAAAACAATTTTTAGTATGATGACTTAAAATTTTCGAATAAAATATCATTTTTCAACTTCTAAAGTTTCACGAGAAAGCTGAAAAAATTTCATAAAAAAGTTACGTAAAAAATAAACCGAATTTCAGGAAAAATTTTTTTATAACCAAAAAAATCTGGTGTGACTGGCGCACAGCACACAACTTTCTCTACCCTTCGGTAAGAGAAAGTTGCGCACTGTGCTGGTCACACCAGATTTTTTGTGTCGAGATATATTTAGTTTCCGATAGCACCTTAGTTTCAAACTTTGCATTTTAAATGTTGACTGCTTCAAATAAACTATGGTTATTTTTCAAAATTTTAATCTCATATTTGGACATTTTATACACAATATAGAATCGTAAATAAATACAAAATTTCATAAGAATTGGAAAAAAAAATTTTAAATGCCTAAAAAGTTCTAAAGGGGACCCCTTTTGAATCGAAATTAACATACAAATCCCTATAGGAAATTAACATTGTTTCTATGCGAAGATAAGGTGGAAAGGGAATTTAAAAAGAGTAGAGACAGACGATAATGTTTGCAAGTGAGAGAGAGACATATATGTTTTCTTTGAAACAATTAAAGACACAAATAAATTTAAAAAAAATGGGAATTTAAATAATAATTGATTTTTTAATCTAATAAAAAGAAAAGATTTAAATTCGGTTACCATGGCAACCATTTCTATCTTTCCTATGAAGAACAAGAGTAAAGTGGTCTTCAGAAGATTTCAACGGCAAAATGAGAATATACATTTTAAAGAGCATCTAAAAATAATTGATTTATGAATTTTAAAAAATCCTTGAGGGAATTTTGAGAAAATCGAAAAAACTGAAAAAGTACATCAGTAAAGTACTTAGTACTTTTTGGCCGATTTTGTTCAAAAGCTTATTTTGAGATTCTTCAAAGGTACCTAAGTTAAATATAAATAAAGAATTATATATATCATGTGTTGGTCCATGAGGTAACTATGAAAAAACATATAACCAAGTATTTATTAATTTAAATAAGCGAAAAATGTAGGTACCGCCGGGATTTGCACCACGGATCTTGTCGATTTACGCTCAACACGCCCTACTGTTGGACCACAGTACGCACTCGCTTATTTAAATTATGATAGATCGCTGATTTCAGTCTACTAGAGAAACGCCGCCTCCTAATCCAAGCGTTCAGATTTCTCCGCTGCTGAGGCGCGATCTAGATGGACGTTTTGAGAAATTAACTCAATTATGCAATTAATAAATAAAGAATTATATATATCATGTGTTGGTCCATGAGGTAATTATGAAAAACATATAACCAAGTATTTATTAATCCTCAGCAGCGGAGAAATCTGAACGCTTGATTAGAGCGGCGTTTCTCTAGTAGACTGAAATCAGCGATCTATCATAATTTAAATAAGCGAGTGCGTACTGTGGTCCAACAGTAGGGCGTGTTGAGCGTAAATCGACAAGATCCGTGGTGCAAATCCCGGCGGTACCTACATTTTTCGCTTATTTAAATTAATAAATACTTGGTTAAATATAAAATTTCAATCCGCTAGCTCAACTCCTTCATGCTTTAAAAAAATCGTTACACCCGACACACAGACACACACACACACACACACAGACCAATTTGCGGGACCCACTTTTTGACTCAGGGGACCTCAAAACATGTATATCCATCAAAAAATCTGGACATCGAATTTTTGGACATGATCGCAATACTTTCTCTCTCTATATATTTACATATAGGCTAAGAGAAAGTAAAATTAGAAGCGATCGTCGGCACTTCTTGAAATTAGGGGGGATAATTGTAGAATTAGTTGAAGTTTTTTTTTTGAGTTAAAAAAAAAAAAAAATGGTCGGATTAAAATTATGGTTTTTTCAAAAAAACTGAAATATTTCATATATCCGGGCTTCTAAAATAATTTTTGTATTTTTTTTCTGAAAACTACTTTAAAAAAAATTTTTTTATAGCCTTGCGGGGTTCCGAAATATCAATTTTAAAATAAGTTATAGTTATTTGAAAAAATTCTCAAAAATGCTTTTTAAGTGGTAGAAAAAAGATATCGCGAAATCCGCAGGGATCAGGAAAAAAATTTGTCGCTTTGGCATGGAATCAATGACCCATATACAAATTGAAATCTAACATTAACCGAAATAAGGCGATCAAATTTATTTATATAAAAAAAAATTTTTTGGGGGGGGGGGGGGGGGGGAAAAATTACAAATTGACAATTGTGTTCCAATGAAAAATGAAAGCCTATTGAGAGACATTTATTTCTATATTGTTTGTTTTTGTTTTGTTTCATATATTTACGAGGTTTCATATTTATATCTTTGGGGCCTCTACGTAATGTTGAAGGACTAACGACTTGCATTACCTGTTGATGGTGACATTGAGGGAATGAATAATTAGGGCTTATGAGAATTTATTTTCTTTTAACGTTGAAAAGCAACAGGGAGAGGGAGAGGGAGAGGGAGAGAGCCATTCATTTTGAGTCCATGTCCGTTCGTCCGTCTGTCTGTTAATTGAAAGATTATTTATTAGTAGTAGGCTACTTTGTAGAGTGCTTCACATTGTTTCTATTTTTCTATTCTAGAATTATACCTGTAGGTGTGATGTTGAAATCTTTGTTGACTTGTGTTATTTTTACTTTCTATACTTACCTATATGTTTATTGATAATTTGTTAATACTGTAGCAGTTGCATTCATGTCTGTCCAGATTTTGATGGAAATAGAATTTTTTTTTTTACATTTCTATTCTCATTTTGAATTTAACACAACTAATATTCAGACACGTACAGAAATACCATTTTGGCTGTGACATTGCAACGTTGTTGCATTAAAGAAGCGATATATATATATATATATATATATATATATATATACATTCTACATCTTCATTTTTCTCGTCAAATACAAAATGGTTGATGTGTTTCGATTGTTGATTTTGTTGGCTAATTATAATTTTATTTCTAACCAAAAATGTATTTAATTTAAACTTAATTTTCTTAATTTTATTTAGGCTATTTATTTTTAAAATTATTTTTTGGCGGGGGGGGGAAGGGGGGTATGAATATAATTTTTGTAATGGACTCTGCTGTTTGTCATTAAATAAAAAATGAATCTTCGGGGAGGTTTTTATGGTTAATTTAAAACAAATTCAAACTACCATAAAGTTGTAGAGCCGTAGAGATTATTTTTATCTCTTCTAGGGAGGGGGAGATTTGTGGGTCATACCTCCCCCCCCACTTCTCCCCCCTCCCCTATTTTTGCCTCGCTTGACCTTCTTCTAAAATTTTTCTTGATCATAAATAACATTCCAAATGTATTATTGACATGTTAACTTCAAAATACACATCGAAAATTTATTCTTCTCTATTTAAAATGCATACAGCATTAAACAAAGCCAGCAAAGAAGAAGAAATTTTTTTTTTCTGTCACCTGACCTATCAAATGACTCCGTATTTTTGCTAATTAACGATTTTTTCTGCTGGCCACATCAAAGTTTCCTCTCTCTCTGGGCATTATGTCATTCAAGAAGAATATTCTATTCAATTCTCGTAATATTCAAGTGCGGTGGTTTAAAAGAAGGCTTTGTTAGTTGAGAAAAAAGAACTTCCTCTTCTACACCCCCTCCCCTTGGGACATACGAGTCTCGCTTTTCTTACTCTCTGCCCTTGAGATTAGCAGTCGAGAAAATAAATATTCTGAATTATAAATTAACTAGCTGCGCCGCCCGGGCCCGCCTGCTTTTCGTTTTTATCTTCCTGCAGTACACAGGCGGAAGTATAGGCCTTATACACGAAAACGGCTCTAACGATTTTTTTCAAATTTTAATTATATACTGGTCGCAAAGCCCGCTTTCGGCGGGCTTTCCGCCTAGCCAGGGGCTGCGCCTTCGGCGAGCAAGTTTATTCCCATTTTGAGATATTTCTTGTTGCAATGCAAGTGTTAAGATGTTAAGGAAGGATCTTAACAGTTATATTCAAGCGAGGGGAGGGTACCGATTGGGAACAGCAAAAAAGGGTCTATTTATGACTGTTTAAAGGGTTAGTTGCATGCGTGCTCTCTCCTTTTTTCAACTGCTGCTAGCCCCGCCCCCAGCCCATAGTCAGCTAGGAAGCTGGTTCACAGAGCACAAAGGACGCTCTCTAATTTCCTAGCCAACTTGTTAATTTTGTGTTCTCATAATGAAGAAATTTGATTATAATTAATTTTCCAAAATATTTAAGAGATTCAAATTATTACTACGTTACTCCCAGAGCCATGTATTATAGGTGTATTTAATTTCAAATGGATTCATTGAAGTTTTTGGATTTCTATAGAACATATACATACATATTTACATACATACATACATTTTTCCCATTTCATTTTTTATATATATAGATGCATCAAAGTTGGCAAGTTATTTACAGACGAGTAAATTACACGGTTATTTACGCGTAAATTACTATCTTGTAAATAACTGTAAAAAAACAACTGCTTGAAAGTACAGGTTAAAAGCTTTTATTTCATATTTTGTTGTGTTTTTGAGCATTGACGATGTTGTTTTCTTTATATTTAGTGAATAATATAATCAAAATGTTAATCAAGATTCGCGGGAGCGACTCATCGCCGAGCAAAAGAAAGCAAAGAAACTCTCAATACTACAATTTAGATGATATTCCAAAGAAGCCTTAAAAAGTATTTACATTATTACATTAACTAGGTCTCTCCCAATATACTATCCACGCTCCTGCTCCTTTAAATGCTATTTAAAAAGTTTGCTCTTAAATGTGTTTAATGTTGGCGAACCCCAAATCTCGGATGGAATCGGGTTCCACAACTTAGCAGCTGCCACAGAAAAGGAGAACGTTCTATGTTGTGGCACCTGCAAGTCCAAATCGCGACCGCGCAAATTCCTAACCCTGGTAGAAGCCCTCAATGTCAGCCTCTCGCGCAGATACCCCGGTCTATCGCTCCCCCATAGACCAAAGACATAACACCCCATATACATGTAATATTCAGTTCTTTTGCCAAGTTTGAGCCAATTTAATTTGTTGTATTAGGGCGTTATGTGCTGGTCCAGTGGAACCGAATGCAGGAGTTGAACACACGTTCGAGAGTCCTTCTTTCATTTTCATTTTCATTTCATTTATTTATTTTCCATAGGATTCCGAAGAATATTGGAATTGTCAAATACAGTATTGTACAACAAAATTACAAAGCAAATAACATAATTGTATACAATAATTAATTAAATTAACATTGAAAAAATTCACTTACACTATAATAACATAAAGTAATTTTTTAGTTCGTTTTTAAAATTTGAAAAATTGCCGATTTTCTTAATCTCTACGGGGAGACGATTATAAAAAGTAACGGCCCGGTAAAGAGGATTCTTTTTACAAGTCTCTGTTCTAAGTCCCGGTACCCTTAAATCGAATCTTCTATTGGACCGCGCATGTTCATTTCCAATTGTAACAAGATCCGGATGCCTTCTAATATACAATATTGTTTCCATGATATGGACGCAAGGCAGGGGCAACACGCCAAGGGAGATAAAGATATCTCTACAATGTGCATCCCATGATGCACCCACAAGGACTCTTACAACCCGCTTCTGGGCCCTAAAGACTCTGATGGCATGCGACGACCCGCCCCAAAATACTATCCCATATGTCATGATTGAGTGAAAATTAGCAAAATAATAGGTAAGACATACGTCATTAGTTGTAAGGTTTTTTAACTTTAACATTCCATAACATATGGGATTAAGCCTCCTGCATAGAGCATCCACATGGGTGTCCCATCTCATGTTGGCATCAAAATGCAGCCCCAGAATCTTAGTTGTTTGAATGGTATCATATCCCCCAGGCAATCCATCAGATATAATTTCCCTCCCCTTGTTCAAATGAAAATGTAAAATTGCTGTTTTATCCTTATTTAATTTAAGGCCTTTCTTGTTAAAAAAAAATTTCAATATCATTTATGGCAACAGTTGTAAGTTGACAGGCACGCTCATATGACCTGCTTCCCAAGACCAGTGTGGTATCATCTGCATATGACGTTAGTCTTCCGCTATCAAGGGTTATGTCATTTACATATAAAATATATAGTAGTGGGCCCAAGACACTGCCTTGGGGCACCCCAACCTTAACGTCTAGCACTCTTGACTGTGTATCATTTAAAGTAACAAATTGTGTGCGATCAGAAAGGTAACTTTTAAACCAATCTAACGCTTTACCTCGAAATCCCAGTCTATCAAGACAATATAACAACGAGTCATGTCTGACACAGTCAAACGCTTTGCTGATATCTAATGACGCAAGCATAGTGTGCTCTCCACAATCCAAACCTTTATAGATTTCATTTACAAGAGAAAAAAGTGCTGACGATGTATTTTTGTTTTTTAAAAAACCATGTTGGTTGGGATTAATCAAGTTAAATCTTTCTAAAAATGCAATCACCCTTTTAGCCATAGCTTTTTCAAATTTTAGAAAAGGTAGATTGTAGAGATATTGGTCTATAATTCTCCACAAGTTGTCTATTTCCCTTTCCTTTATAAAGAGGGAAAATTTTTGAGCTTTTAAAGATCTTGGGAAAACAGCCACTCGCCAAGGATTCATTAATGAGGATAGACAGCGGTTCACAAATACTATATGCGCATTTTTTCACAATATAATTACTAATGCCGTCAGGGCCACAAGACTTAGTATTTTTTAGTTCAATTAATATTTTTAAAATTTCATTACTATTCGTAGGATCGAGAAAAATTGATCGAGTGTTAAAAAAATCACCATTATATCTCATATTTGCCGACAAAAAATCGTCACCTTACCCAACAATCCCACCAGATAAGTCCACAAAAAATTGGTTAAATCTATCGGAAATTTCCATTTCATCATACAACAATAGGCCACTCTTACTTCTTATTTTAACATCAGGGTGTACATTATGTGTTAAAAATTATTTATTATAACCCCCCTCTTTTTTTTTTTATTTTTTTGTTTTTTTTATTTTTCTCTCTTTTATGCATTTTTCGCTCCCCAGTCATGTCGCTAGCGAAGAGGAAACAGTAGTCAAAGTGAGGGACAATGAGAGAATTTACTATCATCTTCCTGATAGGCATAGGCAGGCAGGCAGTCTTTGCTTTTTTACTTTCTCGTACCCTATATGAAATATATAGGAGAGAAAGTATTGCGATCATGTCAAAAATTCGATGTCGAGATTTTGATGGATATACATGTTTTGAGGTCCCCTGAGTCCAAAAAAGTGGGTCCCGCAAATTGGTCTGTGTGTGTGTGTGTGTGTCTGTGTGTATGTATGTGTGTGTGTGGACAGATTTTTAGCATGAAGGAGTTGAGCTACCGGATTGAAATTTTATATTTAACTTAGGTACCTTTGAAGAATCTCAAAATAAGCTTTTGAACAAAATCGGCCAAAAAGTACTAGTACTTTACTGATGTACTTTTTCAGTTTTTTCGATTTTCTCAAAATTCCCTCCAAGGATTTTTTTAAAATTCATAAATTAACTATTTTTTAGATGCTCTTTAAAATGTATATTCTCATTTTGCCGTTGAAATCTTCTGAAGACCACTTTACTCTTGTTCTTCATAGGAAAGATAGAAATGGTTGCCATGGTAACGGAATTTAAATCTTTTTCTTTTTTATTAGATTAAAAATCAATTGCCCACGGGGCTTGGAGTAGTTGGTAGCGCGCTACCTTCTATACCGAACGTCGCGGGTTCGGACCCCAGGCAGTCCGAAGATTTTATTTAAGGCATTTGGATACCAAATGGCTTAAATAAGAATGCCTGGACCCAAATATGTATAATAATCAATAACGGATATCGTTTAAAGTCTTAAATGGCCTAAGTTGCCGAAAAGACTGTGTGAATGAGTGTATGAATGTGAGTGTGAATGAGAAAAAGTGTGAATGTTTTTATAAAAAAAAAAAAAAAAAAAAAAAATCAATTATTATTTAAATTCCCATTTATTTTTTTTATTTTATTTCTGTTTTTAATTGTTTCAAAGAAAACATATATGTCTCTCTCTCACTTGCAAACATTATCGTTCTCTCTACTCTTTTTAAATTCCCTTTCCACCTTATCTTCGCATAGAAACAATGTTAATTTCCTATAGGGATTTGTATGTTAATTTCGATTCAAAAGGGGGTCCCCTTTGGAACTTTTTACGCATTTAAAATTTTTTTCCAATTCTTATGAAATTTTGTATTTATTTACGATTCTATATTGTGTATAAAATGTCCAAATATGAGATTAAAATTTTGAAAAATAACCATAGTTTATTTGAAGCAGTCAACATTTAAAATGCAAGTTTGAAACTAAGGTGCTATCGGAAACTAAATATATCTCGACACAAAAAATCTGGTGTGACCAGCACGGTGCACAACTTTCTCTTACCGAAGGGTAAGAGAAAGTTGTGTGCTGTGCGCCAGTCACACCAGATTTTTTAGTTGGTATAGAATTTTATAAGCTTTCCTGGACACGCTCAGTATCAGTATCTGGTCGTTCCAACTTAAAAGTTTTAACAAAAAAAAACTCCCAGATTCCTGACCGTGTCCGTGTACTCTAACTGTCTGCCATTTACTATTATTGATGGAATATTAGCTAATTTGTTGACATATTCCCGAAGATGATAGATTTGGTCTTATTTTGATTTATAATTAGCTTTTTACTCACAGCCCATTCACATATTCTATTAACATCCTCGTTCACCCCGCCCCAAGACTCTCGATGGACCCTGAAAGATATATTTGCAGATCGTCTGCGGGACGAGAAAAAGTTTTTTTTGAGAATCTTTTCTCTTTATGTAGCTAAGATATGGAAGAAATTTTGATTTCCTTCATTCATAAAATGGAATTGTTTGCTGAGGACATGTTGCACAGGTTGATTAGAAAGGCGATTAATATTCTTCCACTCTGCTATTAATAATTAATCTCAGAATGAAACGTTGACGCTCTTTATCGATAAGATAGACATCTTGATTAAAATAATTCTAATCAGAGATTCAATTCCATTAAGTTGTTTGCTATCCCATGATATGACGAGTGTTTGTGTTTTCGATTCTCAAAATGACTAGAGAAGGTAAGAAAAGAAAAACTCTTATATTAAAAAAAAAAAAATTGAAATATACTCAGTCGCAGAGTGTCCTTTTGTCTGTCTGTCCTTAGCCAATCCCCTACCTCTCCAAGGAAAAATTTATTAGGTCTATATAACAATTTTTCATTTTAATTAATTGGCTTTAATTTTTCATAAGGCAAGACCAAACTCAATGCTTTCCAATGGGCAAATTCTGCATTTTCAATTTTATTTGCCTTTTCCTTTTTGAGAATTTGCGGACTGGATTCTCCATAAAAACTTCTCTAACAAGGGGAGTGCATAGCCTTCATAACACCGATTTGAACGAAATATTTTTTGATGTGTAGTACTTAATGAAAAACAAATTCTGTTAAAGCGAGAGAATGCACTACTCAACCGTTCGTCTAAAGAAAAAATGTTAAAGATTTTGCCAGCATGTCTTAAGCTGTTGCTAACAATAAATAACATTTACAAAAGCCGCAATGGTTAAATCGGTAGCGTTCAATCTTTGTAAACATGAAATCCCGAGTTCGAATCTCGCCCTGTGCAACTTTTTTTTTTTTTGTGTAATTTATTTATTTTCAGAATATTTTTTAATGTTAATAAATAAATAAAAAGTTTTTTTTTTTTAAGTTGCTTTTAATTTTTAACATGTTATATATATTTAATTAAAATTCAAATGCTTTCTGTCTTATTGTTAAGTATTCATTAAATATTAAATATTATTATTGTACATTTATTTATGTGTTCAATTAATAATAATATATTTCTCGAATAATATTAAATATTTCTTTATATTATATTTTTGACAGAAAGCATTTGAATTTTTTTTAAATATATATAACATGTTAAAAATTAAAAGCCAATAATTAAAAAAAAACTTTTTATTTATTTATTAACATTAAAAAATATTCTGAAAATAAATAAATTACACAAAAAAAATAGTTGCAAAGGGCGAGATTCGAACTCGGGATTTCATGTTTACAAAGAATGAACGCTACCGATCTGCCCATCGCGGCTTTTGTAAATGTTATTGTTAGCAACGACTTAAGACATCCTGGCAAAATCTTTAACATTTTTTTTTTGCCAAACGGTTGAGAAGTGCGTTCTCTCGCTTTAACAGAATTTGTTTATTACACATAAAAAAATCTTTCATTCAATCAATCGGTGTTATGAAGGCTCTGAAGATGGCCAAAATCCCGATCGAAACGTCAGTAGAGAAAGTTTATTCACTGTATATTACTTTTTTTTTTCATCTTTATAGGTGTGAGTAAAGAAACATTCGTTTAAATTGACACTAACTCTTTTTATTTTTTTTGTATAACATTCAAATCTTAATAACAAATATTTCGTTAATATGATTAAATAAAGTGGAGCGGCGAGCAGGCAGGTATTTTGTTCTATCCCCTGACTTTATGCCGCTCAAAGCACGAGGGTCACAAAGATGGAGAGATTGTGGCATCCATTTCATTTCTCTGAAATTGGATTGCCTCTCCTTACGAGTTTACTCCCCCCCTCCCTCCCTCCCCCTATTTATTTATTTATTTATTATTTGACTTGAAATAAATAATATAGGGCTTACGTGACGTGGGGGCTAAATAAAATCCCCTCCTAATAATCTGAGATTTGCTTATCGCTATAAATGCATTCCATCACTCTCTCTTGGATTGGATTTATATTAAAAATTTGATTTTGATGGAAATACACGTTTTGAGGACCAAAACGATGGGACTATCTGTCTGTGTTCAATTTAAAGCGAGAAGGAAATGGACTACAAGGTTGAAATTTTATATTTAAGTTAGGCACGTGACACGAAGCTTTTGATTAAAATCGGCCAAAGAGTACTAGTACTTTACTGATGTACTTTTTCAGTTTTATTTTTTATTTTCTCAAAATTTGCTTCAACGATTTTGTTTAGTCATTAAAGCACCTTGTTAGATTAAAAGCTAATTTTTTAATATGTTATTAATCACTATCACATACGTATAAAATAAAATTTTGAAGCAGATCTGACGCAGGGTTATCGTGTAAAAAAATTGAAATTTAACATGTAGTCTATGGGAATTGTCTACGAAACGCACACACATAGCGAATTATATAGCCACCTCTGCAATAGGTAAAAAAAAAAAAAAAAAAAAAAAAACTTATATTTTATCAATTCACTCCCGAGGAATACGTTAAACATAAAATCAAAAGTGTCTGCTGATTGCTTTTAAAGATATTTTAACAAGAAAGTCAAAAAAATTCTCCAAAATGACAGTCGCCAATATTTAAAAATAAGGAAGTCACGGGACTCAGACCAGTCTGGCAACGTCACATAAAAGAATACTCTTTTCTCGCTGTCAGTTACATTTTTTTTTTTTTTTTTTTTTTTTTCGATATTTTTTCTCGCAAATCGTCCATTGTGTTCATAGGCGCCGGAACTGGGGTGGGGGGGGGGCAAGGGTACATTGCCCCCCTGGCATCATCTTGGAGGGGAGAGGGGGCAATATGTCTTCTTTTATTTCATTTATTTTTAAAAATGATACATTTTTACTTTTGAAAATTTTTTTTTAAATTAAAACTTCATTTTTTTCCAAAATATTTTATATAGACCCTATTGCATTTCTAATTTCTAAAAACATTTTATATTGGATTAAAAGAAGAAAATTAAAAATATTTATTCTTCAAATAGTAGAAATATAGCCTAAAAAAATTTTTGATAAAATCACTAGCAAATTTTAAAGTTTTAAAATTTTAATTTTATTAAAATTGTGATTTTATTTAAAATTTTTAAAGGTTTATAGTAGATTTGTTTTTATTTTATACTATTTGAGTTTTTTTAGGTTAAGTTATTTTAATTTTCTAAAAAAAAATTTTTGCTCCCCCCTGATTCAAATTCGTTCCGCCGACCCTGATTGTGTTTAAACTGATTTGCATTAAACATTTTAATATATTAAATAAAATAAAATTGAAGGCTTTTAAGATTTAAAATAGATAGCTGATAAATGCAATGTTGCCAGTTCTATATTACGTGAAAAACTGCTCAAGTCAAAAGTCATTCATTTATTATTTTTGGGTTTAAATTATTAACTTAATCCAATTATAAACTCTGATAGGTCACGACTAAATTATAATAAGGAATTTTGGCATTCAAATTTTTAATTTTATTTAAAAAAAAAAATTTAGATTCTATTATGACTTACGAGGTACTATCCGAACAACCTTAAAATTCGTAAATCAACTATTTTTTAGATGCCCTTTAAAAAGTATATCAATAAAATCTTTCGTAAAAATTATTTGAAGCACACTTTAATAATATATTTCAGATTTTTCAAATTCATTTCTGGCTCTTCCTTCCATAGAGCCCATATAGGGATTTGCATGTTAATTTCGATTCAAAAGGGGGTCCACTAACTTTTTACGCATTTAAAAAAATGTTTTCCAATTCTTATGAAATTTTGTATTTATTTAGGATTCTCTATTGTGTATAAAATGTCCAAATATGAGATTAAATTTTTTGAAAAATAACCATAGTTTATTTGAAGCAGTCAACATTTAAAATGTAAGGTGCTATGGGAAACTAAATAGTGTGACAAGCACAGAACGGTACTTGTCGTGTGCTGTGCTACCTAACACACCAGATTTTTTTTTATTCCTCCTTCTTGACCTGATTTCAAATAGTGTACAAACAAATATCGTCTAAATAAATTCTCACCTGCCAATTATCGTATCTCGTCTCTGACCTTGACTGCAAGTAGGCAGGCAATCAAAACAATTAATTTTTCACACTCCCCAGAGGATATTCACCTGATGATTTCACTTCACTAATTTCAATTAATTCTATTAGTTCTCAAGCCAATGGACTTGAAGCAAAAACAGATCCCATGAACTAAAAAGAATTTTGCTTTTGAACATTTATTTGATGTTAAATAACAGCGAGTTTTTTTGTTTGTTTTTATATATCTCATCTCGAACAAATTTAATTGAATGTTCCGGATAGGCCAGTCAATAAAGACAAAAAAAAGGCCTTAAATCGCAAAACGTAAAGTATTCCTGCATTTTTGGTATGTTATTTAGACCCCTTGGGGGAGTGCGGAACCACATTTTGCAATCAAAAAAAAGTTGTGCTTCCCGCGTAGTACGAGAAAAACTGCGTAATTTTCGCACTTTTTTCAGTTTTTGCAGTTTAATTCAAAAACTATGGGCTTTTTTGACATTAGTTGCTTATAGCATTTTTAAAGTGCATTAAATTTAAAACAATTAAAGCCAACTTGCAGCTCTGTATCTCTAATAGTTTTTGAGATATGATGATTGAAAAATGTACAAGATTTTCACAAATGTTACAATTTTCAGTTTTGCTTATGTTTAAAGCCGAATATCGGCTTAACCGCTCAAGATTAGAGAAAAGTTGTGATAAATTGATTTTTAGCACATTTAATTATCTTTCATTTAAGCGCAATACGGGGTCATTAACTCTTATAGTTCTCCTGTAATCTTAAAAAAACAAAAATTGCAGTAATAGTCCAGTCAAATTTCACATTAAATTCGCAAACGCGAATTTAACGCTGCATTTTTGGTATGTTATTTGGACCCCTTAGGAGAGTGTGAAACCACATTTTGCAATCAAAAAAAAAGTTGTGCCACCTGAGTAATACGAGAAAAACTTCAAAATTTTCGGACATTTTTCCAGTTTTTGCAGTTTAATTCAAAAAATATGGCCTTTTAACATTAGTTGTTATTATCATTTTTAAAGTGCATTAAATTTCAAACAATTGAAGCCAAACTACAGCTTTGTAAGTTTAATAGTTTTTGAGATATGATGCAATTTCATGTAGTGTTATTTAAAACTTGTATTATTGGAATTTTTGTTTTTTAAGATTAAGGAGGAGAACTATAAGAGCTAATGACCCCGTACCGCGCTTAAATGAAAGGTAATTAAATGTGCTAGAAATCAATTTATCACAACTTTTCTCTAATCTTGAGCGGTTAAGCCGATATTCGGCTTTAAACATAAGCAAAACTGAAAATTGTAACATTTGTGAAAATCTTGTACATTTTTCAATCATCATATCTCAAAAATTATTAGAGATACAGAGCTGCAAGTTGGCTTTAATTGTTTTAAATTTAATGCACTTTAAAAATGCTATAAGCAACTAATGTCAAAAAGCCCATAGTTTTTGAATTAAACTGCAAAAACTGAAAAAAGTGCGAAAATTGCGCAGTTTTTCTCGTACTACGCAGGAAGCACAACTTTTTTTTTGATTGCAAAATGTAGGTTCCGCACTCCCCCAAGGGGTCTAAATAACATACCAAAAATGCAGGAATACTTTACGTTTTGCGATTTAAATGTCGATATTGACTGGCCTAGGAAGTAGATTACGTCTTTTATATCCACTCTACTTGAATAGATGACTTGTTTATTAAAATATAAATTTCTACGGTAGGCTTAAAGGACCGATTGCTTCACATCTAGTCAACTAGCAAATTTATCCGAACAGATCATCGATACAATAAACAAGAATACGCTTAATCTTCGAGTTAAAGAAATGAGTTTTTTTTTTCATATATAATTAGCTTACCCTTTATGTTAACTGCTACAGCTAAACTCGCCGCACAGGATCTAAGGTGTGTTTTATGGTCAATTAAAAAAAAAATCTCTAGGCATTTTTTTAAATATTTGTTTAATTTTTTCAGGTCTAACGTGTGCAACATCGTTTTCGGATTTTCATCTTCACTTTTGTAAAAAACAGGTCCTGAAGATGAAAATTCGAAAACGTTAGACTGAAAAAATTAAACAAATATTTAAAAAATGCCTAGAAATTTTTTTTAAATTGACCATAAAACCACACCTTAGATCCTGTGCGGCGAGTGTACCTGTAGTAGTTAACATAAAGTCAACCAAAAACCTCGTCACAGAATTAAATAAAAATTTATAATTAACTTGTGAAGTTAGCAACTTGATAAAGGCGTCATTTTGCCAAATGGCTTAAATAAGAATGCCTGGACCCCCAATAGATAGATTCATTAATTAACAGTTATCGTAAAAGTCATATATGTTCTAAGTTGCCGAAAAGAGTGTGTGAGTGTGAGTGTGAGTGTGAATGAAGAAGTGTTTAAAGAAAAAAAATATAAAATTTCAAAAAAATAAAATAATAAAGGCTTGTGTTGCTAATTTCACTCCTTATACAGAACTTTGGGCCTTAACTTAATTAACTACGATCTGACCCTCGGGAGCGTGCTAACCTTCTATACCGAGGGTCGCGGGTTCGGATCCCAGGCAGTCTTAAGATTTTATTTAAGCCAGTCCAAATGGCTTAAATAGAAATGCCTGAACCCCAAATATATATTATAAATGGACCCTGTTACGCATTAGTGTATCAAGCGCCAGCTACCGAGTTTTGAGAAAATCAACATTAAAGTTTTTTGTTTACATTGATTGGATTATATATAATTTTTCTTGTCAATTGTGCAAGTAACATTAAATATAAATTTTTTTAGTACATATTTCATAATAAAATACTATTAATTATAGCATATAGCAACAATATTCCGTACTTAACTCAATTTTTAATTTTTTTGGCGCTTGACACACTAATGCATAACAGGGTCCAAATAATAACGGTTATCGTCAAAGTCTTATATGGTCTAATTTGCCGAAAAGACTGTGTGAATGTGAGTGGGGAAAAAGTGTGAGTGTTAAAGAAAAAAACAGTGACCTGCGCTTTTAGTTAATCATATGATTATCTTAACAAGCTGTGAAAAGACTCGATCGTCAGTTTATCATCTAGTTAGAATTAGAAGAGAAGCAACCGGCCCTAATGTCTGTGGCTCCAGTCACACCCGAATGTATTATTTGTCGATAAATTCAATTATTTGCATGACTGTTTGGAGAAAGCCGAGAGAGAGAGAAGGAACAAAGATTGCATCAAACGCTCTCAGTTGCCATTCCCTCGCAATTAGCAATGCCTTCTGCAAATATGCATTAGTATATGATAACATTTTTTCTTACGAATGAATTAAATCATTATTCATTAAAAAGCTCTGATTAATTAGAGAGAGATTTCCTTTGTATCTAGGCCTGTATCTGTAGATGTGAGTGTGTAGTGGCGGATAGTTGCTTCAAAGTGTGCATCTTCATCATTAAAATAATTCAAATCACAAAGACTCCCCCCCCCTTTTGTTTTGTCCTCTGCTTCATTTAAGGTTGTTCGGATAGTACCCCGTAAGTCATAATAGAATCTAAATTTTTTTTTAATAAAATTAAAAATTTGAATGCCAAAATTCCTTATTATAATTTAGTCGTGACCTATCAGAGTTTATAATTGGATTAAGTTAATAATTTAATTACCAAAAATAATAAATAAATGACTTTTGACTTGAGCAGTATTTCACGTAATATAGAACTGGCAACATTGCATTCATCAGCTATCTATTTTAAATCTTAAAAGCCTCCAATTTTATTTTATTTAATATATTACAATGATTAATGCAAATCAGTTTAAATACAATGGACGATTTGCGAGAAAAAATGTAAAATTGAAAAAAAAAAAATGTAACTGACATCGAGAAAAGAGTATTATTTTATGCGACGTTGCCAGACTGGTCTGAGTCTCGTGACCTTCCTTATTTTTAAATATTGGCGACTGTCATTTTGGGGAATTTTTTGACTTTCTTGTTAAAATATCTTTAAAAGCCTACGGCAGAAACTTTTGATTTTATGTTTAACGTATTCCTCGGAAGTGAATTGATAAATTGTAAGTTTTTTTTTGTATCTATTGCAGACGAGACTCAGACCACTCTGGCAACGTCGCATAAAATAATACTCTTTTCTCGCTGTCAGTTACTTTTTTTTTTTCAATTTAACGATATTTTTTCTCGCAAATCGTCCATTGTGTTTAAACTGATTTGCATTAATCATTGTAATATATTAAATAAAATAAAATTGAAGGCTTTTAAGATTATGGATCAACAGCTGATAAATGCAAAGTATATAGTACTCTGTGGCCGATTTTGTTCAAAAGCTCCGTATTACGTGCCAGGGAGGTGCCTAATTTAAATATAAAATTTCAGCTTCATAGCTCTCTCTTCGTTCTGGAGATATTTTGTTCACCCCCCCCCCCAAGGGGCTTGCTTAATTATAATTTAGAAGACTTTTTAATTGATTTGTCTTCATTTAGAACGATGTCTGCTTGTTGTTGGTGTCCACCCTCTTTATTATTTATTAACAACCCCAGGTAGAGGTTTGTTGGGGTTTTATTAACAATTTTTGTGACTGTTTGCATGTTTATTTGTTTTTTACTTTTAAAAGGTTAAGAACCTCCAATCTGCATTTGAATAATTGGACCCTGTTTGAATGGTGTGTCAAAGACCAAAAATTCAAAATTGAGTTAAGCACAGAATATTGTTTCAAATGCTTTAATTAATAGTATTTTTATGAAATATGTCCTAAAAAAATTTATATTTAATGTTACTTGCACAATTGACATGAAAAATTACATGTAATCCAATGTAAACAAAAAACTTTATTGTTGATTTTCTCAAAACTCGATATTTGGTCTTTGACACACCATTGATAACAGGGTTCAATTATCCCTTTTTAATAGCCAGAGCCACAAGTGGCATGGAAAGGTGTTTGTTGTTAATTATTCTATCAATTAATTCAAATATCAATAGGGCAGCTTATAATAAAGTACTAGCTGTAAAGCCAGCTTTTGGTCTTCTCCGTCTTATTTTTTTTTCCTTTCTTTGCTTTCTACCTGGGAATTAATTTTAATTATCTAAATGAGTTTTCCTAATAATAAAACTTATCTCACCACCGCTTAAAATTGTCTACAAAATTATATAAAAATTCGTCAAGTAGTTTCAGAGTATTATAGAGGAGAGTCCAGAAAAAATTCTCGGGCGCAAAAAATTCTGGAAAATGTAGAATTTGTCCATGAGAAAGTATTGAGTTTTGTCTTACCTTCTGCAAATGGTATCGTTTAATAAGCCAGATACGCATTTTTGTATTATTAATTGACTGGAACGAGTTGACTGAAACATTGCACTTGATTAAGAAAAAGGCCAAGGTCTGCCGCAGGCGGGCGGAGCGGCTAGTCTTTTCTTAATCAAACATTCATTTACAAATAAAATTTCCAACTTTTTGTTATTATATTAAACGAGTGTTTTTTCAAATAAAATTTAAAATGATAAAAGTTATTTATTCTTTGTGAAATAATATTCTTAGATAAGTCACTAAATAAACAAAAAACTGAGAGAGATGGAAATTAATTAAGCAATGCCTTCTTTTCTTTGCTTAATCTATTAAATGAGAATCCATCGATTTTAACCCAAATTCACTTATCAAGGATTTGATTGAAATTTTCATTTATTTGCTAACCTCATTGATTAATAGATATCATATTTCTTTAATTTTTCGTCATTTATTATTATTATTATAATTAAATAAACATCAACAAAATAAATATTCTTTCTTTCTAAATCTAACAATAAATGACGAAACAATGCAAAACAACAATCTATTTTGTTTACCTTTTGACAATAATAATTGCCCCCGGGTGTGGCGTAGTAGGTAGCGTGCCTACCTCCTATACCAAACGTCGCGGGTTCGGACCCAGACAGTCCGATGATTTTATTTAAGCCATTTGGATACCAGATGGCCGAAATAATGGATTAGACAGACAAGTATTTTGGAGTGGAACTTTTGGAAAAAGTTGAGAGAATATTATTTACTAAACAAAGAACTCGCCCTCTCTTTTGGCGATGTGGTGACCACATCACTTTTTTTAGAATAAACAAATATTTAATCTTTGTGTATGCAAGCACAAAGAATGAAATCCCCCTATTTTAAAATCTGATTGTTATTATAAAATCTTCCATTGTTTAATATATACGTACGTATTTTAAATCAAACTTTGAAATTTATTTTGTTGTTGATTGAAAATATAAATAAGAACGTAATCAATCAACAAAAACAATATTTGATTTAGTTTATATGAAAAGAGAGAGAGAGAAAGCATGCTGGGTTTACTCACGTAAGCTAAATCTACAATTATTCAGTTCTATAGGCCACTCAAGCAAAAAGAATTTAATAAAAAAAAAGGTTTTTATTTTTATTATTGAATTCTTAACCTCTCTCTAATTATTGATAACATTTTAAAAATTATTATTGTCACACACTTTTTTTTTTTTTTTTTTTTCTCATTCACTCCTCACACTCCACACACATTCACAGTCTTCTCGGCAACTCAGGCCATATAAGACTTTTGACGATAACCGTTGTATTGAAAATATCTATTGGGGGTTCAGGCATTTCTATTTATTTTATTTCTATTTATTCTATTTATTTCTATTTATTATCGGCATTTATTTCTATTTATTATCGGCATTTGTGATTTGTTTGGTAGGACAGTGGCGACGCTAGACAGAATTTTATGAGGTACTGTTCAAAACTTGTGAAATATTAGTAATTTTCTACCTTTTATGCTAAAAAATAAACAAATAACATTGCATCTTGCTACGATATCCAGCGATTTCATTAATATTGACTTTTCAGGGAAAAATTCCCCCTCCTTTCACATTATTAAACTAAAAAAGATGGCAGAAACTCAATTTGATCGAGATATATGAAAAAAAAACAAAACTTCTTAAGAAGGCATTAACCATTAAAAAATTTCTTATTACTTACTTTTTTTGGGTTTTTTCTTTCTCCGTTTTAATTTAAAAAAACCTTGCGCCTCACCTATTCTGATTGAGATAAATAAAGAAATAAATTAAATAGAGCTAAAATGAAAATTGTTTATTTATTTATTCATTTATTTATTTTAAATAATGAAAGATAAAGGAGCCAACTTCATGATAATGAAAAAAAAAAAAGAATAATTTTTACTTTTTTTTATATTAATGTGGCTTCGCTTTTCTTTATTTTTACACATACCTCGATCAAATCGGCTTAGCGCCACCTTTTGAAAGGGAAAGGAGGGATTTCCCCAGAAAAATTTGCCACTGACCTCGTATTCTTCACTTTTGCCTAGAGGGTTTCTATTTAAAACTTTAATAATAATAAAAAAAAAAAAAATAGATATTTATTCATTACGAATTGATAATAAATAGATAAAATATTTAATAAATTGTCTTGAAGGCCTTCTATATGTCATAGTTATGAAATTGCATTATAAAATGAACTAGAAAATAATATAAATAAAAATTACGGTACCGTTTTGTGACGATTTAAATCTTGAACTTAATACATTTTAACGTGATGTAATAGTATTTTTCTTAAATTTCAGGCATCTTGAAGAGATTCAAAAAGAAACAAACGCCATGCTTGTTTGGTCTTAGATATTAATTTTAATATTAAATAATCTAGACGTGTTGTGATTTCATTAAATATTAACAACAATACTAATAAATAAAATTAATTATCAAATTCAATAATCAACTAGGCTAATTAGATCTAATTAGTGTTTTTATTTTTCTCGACCAATTTGATCCTCGCCATCGCCACGTACTAGAAGTGAAACTTTTACGCAAATAAGAGAGAGGAGATTTGATTTAACTGCTGTTTTTTTTTTTGCCTATCATGTTACAAAACGTAGGCCTAATCCTTGTCTTTTGTTGTTGCAGGTCTTACCTTTATAAATGTGATCTTGGTGCTGCTGGCTGTCCTCTCATTGGGTGCCGGCAACCTGACAGGCCAGCCGACAAACAACGCCAACCGAGAGGGGCGCAAACGACAGAGCAAAGAATGCACTATTATTACAGAAAATGATATGTTGGCCGCGTATTGCGACGAATCGGGCTTCACACTTGTGCCAGTCAATTTACGTTCAAATATTGAGGTGAGTTTTTATTTTAAAATTAATTCAAATTTTTAAAAATCTGCTCTGACTGGTACCTTTGGTAAGAGAAAGGTGTGTTCTGTGCTTGTTACACCAGATTTTTTGTGTCGATATATAAATTTTATTTAATTTCCAGTATTCAAAATAATAAAATTTATAAACATGTGGAAATATTTAACGCCCTCGGGGCATGGCGTAGGAGTTAGCGTGCTAACCTCGTATACCAAACAGCGCGGGTTCGGACCCCAGGCAGTCCGATGATTTATTTAAGCCAATTGGATACCAAATGGCTTAAATAAGAATGCCTGGACCCCTATATGTATATTTATATAATAACGGTTATCGTCTAAAGTCTTAAATGGCCTGAGTTGCCGAAAAGACTGTGTGAATGTGTGTGTGAGTGTGAGTGTGAATGAGAAAAAAGTGTGAATGTTTAAAAAAAAAAAAAAAAAAAAAATATTTATATTTTGTTACCATTGCAACCATTTTTCCCATCTTTCCTATGAAGTACAAAAGTAAAGTGGTCTTCAGAACATTTCAATGACAAAATGAGAATATTCATTTTAAAGAGCATCTAAAAAATAATTGATTTATAAATTTAAAAAAAATCCTTGGAGCGAATTTTGAGAAAATCGAAAAACATTGAAAAAGTACATCAGTAAAGTACTAGTACTCTTTGGCCGATTTTGATTAAAAGCTTATTTCTACTGTCCGGATTAACCTCGTATACCAAACGTCGCACAGTGGGCTGAAATCGAAAAAAAAGCGGCCATAATTCGAAAAATGAACTTCAAAATATAAAAACAACGTTTTGCACACTAATAATAGACCATATGTGGACCTCAGGACAATAATTCATTTTTTTTTTACCCAACCCAAACCCGAGTTATAGAGCGCCAAAGTGGGCAAGAAAACTTATTAACTTTTCTTTGCGTTTTAAGTCGATATTCAGAAATTTTTTTCATGTATTAATATTATTCCAATTTTAATCAATTTTTTTTTTGTTTCATAGATAAATTAATCTTCTTTCTGAATATATTTTTGTTTTTCTTGTATTACAGTTATTTATTTTTAAATAAATTTTTTTTTGTAAGTAAAAAAAAAGCAATATAAATTTTTTTCAATTTCAAAAAAGTATATGGGAATCCCATGCGGCTTCTAACAAACTCAATAGATTCTGAAACTAGAATACATGTAGAACATAATTGCATCGAAACTTTTTGCCCGATTTTGCCCGAAAAATTTTTATTAATTTTTTTATAATTAAATCGGCAGAAAAACAAATGATTTCCTTCAAACCATATGAACTTCTCTTTGCTTTAGAGATAATATTGAAATGGGACAAAGGGCTGATGGACAAAATAAAATCAGGCTATTATTAGAATGACCATAAAATTTGAAGGGGGCCTCAAATTTTGTAATCTTTTGAAAAAATAATCTATTAAAAGGGAATATTCAATTTTTGAAAATTTCATTTTTTCTTGTTCATATTCTTATTAATATTATTGAAATAACTATATTATTTTTGTATACAAGTGGTAAAGCCCCCCTGGACCCCCTTACATGCCTTCAGCGAGCAAATGCATCACATTTATTCTTGCTCACTGTTTGGAAATTTTTCAATTACTCGCCTTCGGCGCAAAATTTTAAATTTTTAAATTTCCCTCACTGACTCCACGTCCTCTGTCTCTGGCCAATCAGCGAGAGACAGTGGTAAACAGGAACATAAAACAGAAGTTAGTGACTAGAAAATAGTAATTTATTTTTTAGCAAATAATTTTTATTTAAGTATAATGACAGAGACATAGAAGCCGACTCCAAGGGGCCCAAGGGGCTCGAGCCCCCTCCCCCAATGTTGAGGGAAGAGAAAATAGTCATCTTTGTAATCAACAATCCATTAAAATGTATATAAAGACATATTGCTTGTAATTACCAAAAAAAAAAATATTTTTTGCTTCCTTCAGTAAGAGGTAGTTCACCCCATCTATATATTTTGTAAAAATAAATGACATTTTCGTAACGAGTGACCTTTAAAATGTATATAAAGACATATTGCTTGTAATTATCAAAAAAAAATTTTTTTTGCTCCCTTCAGTAAGGGGTAGTTCACCCCATGTATGTTTTTTGTAAAAATAAATGTCATTTTTGTAAAACGCATATTTTTTTTGATTTTTTGACATATGTTCTTCTTTATATTTCACACATCATAATTTTTTTTTCAACTTTGTCAAGGGGTAATTTCAACCCCTTTTGGTAAAATATGAAAATATTGAAGGGTATAGAAGAACATATGATTATGTATGTATAGTTTTAATTTTGTAAAAATCCGCCCAAAAAAAAGATAATTATGGCCGCTTTTTTTCGATTTCAGCCCACTGTGCGTCGCGGGTTCGGACCCCAGGCAGTCCGATGATTTTATTTAAGCCAATTGGATACCAAATGGCTTAAATAAAAATGCCTGGACCCCAAATATCTAATCTAATCTAATCTAATCTAATCTAATTATATTAAACGAGCAATGTACGTTTGTTTGTTTGTTTATATATATGCATATCAGTTCTCAAAAACGGTTCTAACGATTTTTTTCAAATTTTAAATATATACTATTTGTGGTCCCAAAATGAAATTGCGCTAGGTCTCGTCTTCGGGGAACCTCGAGTACTAGTACTTTACTGGTGTACTTTTTTAGTTTTTTCCAATTTTCGCTTTAAAGGTTTTATAATGTTCAAAGTCTAGTGGGCTTGCTTCCTGGTCAATCCCCCTCTCTTTACCCTGGACCAACAGATTTAACTCTCCTCGAATATTAAATTTTAATTAATGTGCAATTTTGTAAATTTAATTTTGTATATCAATAATTACTTAGAATGTATTAAATTTAATAATGTCAAAAAGGCCAATTAGTAGAAAAATACCTATTATTTAAATTCTATTATTAAAATACTTATTATTAATTAATTTTATTGAAAATAATAATTTTTAATTGTCTCCAGGCTGACGCATTTCCTGGGCAACTCCTCTTACGTATATCTCATGATTAAAGTTTTCTTATGAGGCACTGCCTCCTCCCCTCCTCTAAGTATCCACCCAGTAATGTTGCTATTCCTCAAAACTCTCCCTGGACTGTTATTTCTTATTTTGGTGTTTTTATTGATGTTTCCATTGAGGAGCAAGTTGTCTCGTTATAATTTCTTTCAAATTTTAAATATTTTCTGATGTACATTTTTTAGTTTTTTACAATTTTATAAAAAAAAGACCGAGCTCCGGCTCGGTCACCCCGGAACTGTATATTAATCTATAACGGATATCGTCAAAGTCTTATATGGCCTGAGTTGCCGAAAAGACAGTGTGAATTAATGTGTGTGTGAGTGTTTAAAAAAAAAATAATATTAGTGCTTAAGAAAAGGCGAGGGTCCGCCGCAGCGGGCCCGAGCCAGCTGAGGTGGGGGTTAATACGGTGAGGCTTGTAGATATTAAAACACCTAAGAACGTTGGATATTTAACAATATTTTTGCTCTGAAGAAGGTTGTGACCGAAAAGATTTTTTTAAATTTAATTTCCTGACTGCAAGGTCCTTTGGATCCTGATTAAATCTCTACAGCCATAAAACAAATTAATTTAATAAATTTTTTATAAATGATGCCTTTATTAAGATAGCTAATTATTAGTGAAAAACTCGAAGGTTAAGTAAGGGTATTTTTGTTGTAAGAAACCTGTCCGTAAAG
>JAKCPI010014010.1:0-66913 GCA_023213315.1 Euborellia annulipes
TACAGGGTTCGCCGAGTGAGCTAGGAGACGGACGAAATAACGACAACACGGAATCACGAGAATACAATTTATTTATCCTAATACATTTACAATACTACATTGCCATGACAATCATCAGAACCCCCGCCTCCTTAATCCCTACACATCCCCCTTTCTTTCATAGGGTGAGTCTCCTCGGTGGTTTGACGATTCTTCCGCTCCTGGTTGTGTACGGTGGCGGTGTCGTTTCGGTTCCTGTGGTCGGCGCCGAACGTGGAGGTGGAACTGGGATTACTTGGATCCGGTTCCTGCGGAGGGTGTTCTCCTCGGAGTCCACTTCGTATGACCGAGGTTCTCCCCGGGTTCTCTTTATCTCCCCATACCTTTTCTGGTCCCTCACCCATACTTTTTCTCCTTCCTTCAATTGGGATTTCTCTCCCGTACGGTGCCTCTTGTTGTACCAATCCTCCGCTTTTCTTTTCCTTTCTTGTTCCTTCTCTTTGAAGTGATTCAACCTTTGGGACGGGGCCTCCAGGATTCCTTCCGGTATCGGGAGTGTGTTCCGGATTTTTCGCCCGAATATTATTTCCGCCGGCGAAAGCCCTGCGCTTAAAGGAGTTGTCCGATATGCCAAAAGTCCTCTGTACACATCGCTCGATTTGGTAAAAATATTTTTTATTATTTTTACCGCAGCCTCCGCTAGCCCGTTGCTTTGGGGATACCGAGGGCTACTCGTAATGTGTCGAAACCCGTATTCCTCTGCAAATTCTTTAAATTCCCTGGAAGCGAATTGGGGGCCGTTGTCGCTCCTCAAAATAATTGGGATTCCAAATCTTGCAAAAATCGCCTTCAATTTTAAAATTATATGGGAAGACGTCGTTTTTTCCAGATAGCTTACTTCCGGAAATTTTGAAAAATAGTCCATCACTACTAAATACTCTTTCCCTTTAAAGTTGAAAATATCCGTTCCAAGTTCCTTCCACGGGTAAGCCGATAGAGGTGTAGAAATCAATGGTTCTCTTCTTTGCGGATTGTTCAGTAGACATTCACGACACTTGGAGATCCAGTCCTGCACGTCTGCATTCATATTCGGCCACCAAAGGGACTGTCTGGCTCTATCTTTGCACTTATTTATGCCCAAATGGCCCTCATGAATTTCTCAACATCTCGCCTCTTAAACTTTCTGGAATAAAAATTCGGTTATTATACGTAAGTATTTTGTCTAAAATTGTAAATTCTCCGCGTTTACTTTCAAAATATTCTGGTATTTGGTTATCTTTTAACGATTTCGGCCAACCTTCTTTTACGTATTTAATTATTTTTTGAGAGAGAGAATCGTTCTCCTGATGAGATTTTACTAGATCTAAAACCACATCGGAAACCGCTAATTCCCTTCCTATTTGATGAACAAATAATTCTGTATCCCTTTCCTCTAAAATGTCTTTATCTTTCCTTTCATTCTCTAAGGTGAGCCTTGACAATACATCGGGCGTATGAAAATTTTTCCCCGCTACATGTCTAACCGTGTATGAAAATTTCATCAATCTCATTCTGAATCGTTGCAATCTTGCGGAAAGATCATTCAATGGCTTTTCCATTAAAAGCGCTACTAGTGGACGGTGATCCGTTAAAATTTCGATCGTCATCCCCAGAATATAATTTTCGAATTTCTCGCAGGCCCAAGTGATCGCGAGTGCCTCCTTCTCAATTTGAGCGTACCTTTGCTCGGTCTCACTCATGGCTCTGGACGCATACGCAATAGGTCTCCAACCTTCCCCTTGTTTTAGTTGTTCGATGACGCACCCCAACCCGTCTTTGGACGCATCCGCGGCTATCCTCGTTTCCCTATCCGTTTGGAAAACCGCTAGTGTAGGGGTCGTCGCTAACTTATTTTTTATTTCTTCAAACGCATTCAGTTCTACTTCACTCCATTGATCCCATTTATTCTCTTTTAATTTATCTCTCAAAGGCTTAGTAATGTCCATCATATATGGCACGAATTTTAATAAATAATTTGTCATTCCTAAGAATTTTCTCATTTCCTTCGCGTTCGAGGGCTTATCTAATTTCCTAATGGCAATTACCTTGTCGGGGTCGGACTTGACGCCGTTTTTATCTATTACGTGCCCTAAAAATTTTATTTGGTTTGCACCGAAGACGCATTTTTTCTCATTCAATGTAAGCCTTGTTTCATTTAACTTTTCCAATACAGCCCTTAATCTCCTGTCATGTTCCCGTTTATCCTTCCCGAAGACTAGGATGTCATTCATATGGTTGATGACTCCATCCAGATCGCCTACTATCTCTGTCATTCTCCTTTGAAAATGTTCACTTGCAGACGATATTCCCATTGGAAGTCTTTTATAATAATAACGCCCAAACGGGGTTATAAAAGTGGTTATTTTACCCGACTCAGGGTCTAAGGGAATTTGAAAATATCCCGAACATGCGTCTAGCTTGGAGAAAACTTTCGCTTCTTCCAATTGTGCCAGATTCTCATCCACTGACGGAAGTTGTAATCTCTCCCGGCAAATGGACTGATTTAATTTTGTGTAATCTACACAAATTCTTAATTGCCCTGACGTTTTTGGTACTACTACCATTGGAGCGCACCACTCTGTTGGCTCTTCTATCCTACAAATTACGCCTTCTTTCTCCATCTTTTCTAATTCCTTCTTTACCTGTTCTCTTTGGGGTAGCGGGACTCTCCTAGGGGTGACTACCGCGTATGGCGTATTGTACGGTTTCAATTTAATTTTATAAAACCCTTGTAGTTTCCCTAGGCCCGAAAATAAATTAGGAAATTCTTCCTTGGGTTTACATTCTTCATTTATCGACCCTATCTTAATCATCAAACCCAAACTTTTTATTTTCGGTCTTCCTAATAACGGTTCCTTTACCCCTTTTATGACGTATATCTCACTACCGCATCTTTTTGCGTTACAATTTAATTCGGTCTGATGAAATCTACATGATGCAACCTGAAAACTAGAAATTTTCTGAAAACAAAGTCTGTAAGTTAAAGAAATCTATATATGGTCTTAAACAAGCCAGCCGGTTATGGAATCTTAAACTTAGCGAAGCTCTGAAAGACTTAGGAATGAAACAATCAGAAACAGATAGCTGCATTTACTACAAAATTGAAGACAGAAATATTTTAATTTGTTCAGTTTATGTAGATGATTTGTTGATATTCAGCAACAATCCAGTATCCAAAAATCATCTTAAAGAGCAACTGATGAAAAATTTTCAAATGAAAGATATTGGCGAGGCCAAATACTTTTTAGGGATCAAAATAACACGAGATAGAAAAGCAAAGAAAATTTATATTGATCAAACGTCATATATTGAAGAAATCCTGAAAAAATTTAGAATGCAAGATTGCAAGACAGTTAGTACTCCAATGGACACCAAAGAAAAATTAAACAAGAGGATGTGTCCAAATACACAAGAAGAACGGAACAATATGTCCCAAGTTCCTTATCAGGAAGCAGTCGGCAGTTTACTGTTTATCAGCCAGGTATCCAGACCCGATATATGCTATGCAGTTAACACTGTGAGTCGCTTCAACGCAGATCCAGGACCAACACATTGGTCAGCAGTCAAGCGAATCCTGAGCAGTGGCGGCTCGTGACCGAGACAACTGGGTAGGCGACAAATATATATATATTAGTTACGAAAAATAGAAAAAAAGAAAGAAAAAAGGCGTATTTATTTATTTTTGTAAATTAAATCTATTCGCCTATCTTTTAATTTAGAAAATAATTCAATAATTTGATCTGTGAAGTTATCTTGTTTCGAAATTTGAACTAATAAATCTTCATGAGAAATTGCGCTCTACGGTAACACTTGTCATCGGCTTGGCATAGGCAACTTAGTTCATCGCCTAACCGTTCGACTTAGAACGCTGGCTATCACTGCTGTGCGCATGCGCGACTGTCTAGAAATGTGGGCAGCGGAGTGTGGAGTGCAGGCAGTAAATAGGCAAAGAAAAATATCGCCTTTACTTTATAAATACGAGGTTCTGAAGTGTTTCAAATTTTTTTTTTTTGCAAAATCATATATATTAATTAATAAATATAATAATTATTTTATGAAACTAAATATTTTTAAACTTAAATATAATAAAATTGATAAATATTTTTCATCTGTATATTTATAAGGTAGGCGTCGCCTACCTTGCCTACCCTAGCGAGCCGCCACTGATCCTGAGATACCTAAAGGGAACAAAGAATTCAAAGCTCCAGTTTAATGATAAAGAAGAACCACCTGAATCCGACATCGTTGGTTACTGCGATGCTGACTGGGCAGAAGACATAGAGGAAAGAAGATCAACATCTGGATATGTCTTTTTGAAAAATGGATCAGCAATATCTTGGTGCTTAAAAAGACAACCAACAGTTGCGTTAAGTACAACCGAAGCTGAATTCATGGCTCTAACTACAGGAGCACAGGAAGCATTATGGTTAAGAGGTCTTAGTAAAGAACTTAAAAATAATTTCAAGCCAATGCTTCTTTATTGTGATAACCAAAGTGCGCAAAATCTAGCGAACCATGGAGGATATCATTCGCGCACCAAACATATTGATGTTCGACATAATTTCATAAAAGAGAAGATCAAGAATAAAGAAATTGTGCTCGAATATTTGCCAACTCAATCGATGCTCGCTGACTCCTTGACGAAACCTGTGGAAAAATCTAAATTCGATTTCTGTGCCAAAGGACAAGGACTCATTTTAAATAGGGAGAGTATTGGGAAAATTTAAAATAGAGCGAATTTGTCTCTCAAAAGTTGGCAACACCTATATCGGCACTACGTCACATCAAGTGTTGCTTCTTTCACTCTCTCTCGCTTGTCAACGTTTTGTTCGCTATTTTTCCCACTCCGAAGACTTTTATGTTCCTTATAATTTTCATTGAGTTATATATATATTATTGTATTATCTTAATCGCCAATTAATAAATCTCTGCTCAAACTATATTTTCGTCTCGTTCAGCCCACAATATCCATTCCAAACATCAGTCAACTCTTCCCCCTCTTCATTGAGCTTGACCGTCGCGACATCTTGCCAGTTTCAGGTCCGAGATGTGGCACCTATCTATTCTCTTTCCGGCTCCTTCACTGTGAATACTGTATCGGATAATTGGTCGGTGACTTCATATGGACCAACCCATTTAGGCAATAATCCGGCGCATCTTTTGGCTCCGGCGTCACTTAGGGTTACATTTCTTCTCCAAACCAAATCCCTAATCCCGAATTTCGTCAACTCCCGACATGGCTTCCTATAATAAATTTTACTATTATACTATTTGCCAATGTTAAAATAAACATTTTTTACAAACAAATTCACTGCCCTTTTGTTCTTCATAACCAACACATTCGAAAAGGGTCCAATTTTTGCATTTCGCTTCACATCGAATATTCATTGTCTCCTTTTCCGGTCTTAAGCATTTCTTTGCAGCACATACCGATTTCATGTTGGGCGCCATTTGTTAAGATTAAAGTTAAAATAGTTCCACGGGAAAATCAACAACTTTTTTTTATTTATGTTGATAATAGAAGTGGCTGTTCAGCAATTAGAATGATGAAGGAAGAGAGGATGTCAGCCAAAAAAGGAGCCTCTATCGAATAAAAATCTCCAATCAGAAAACGTTTCGGGTTTAATTAGATAAAACCATCATCAGTTCTTTAGAGCTGAAATTTTTTTATTTATCTTTAACAACAAAAACAAAGCGTCCCCCTCCAGCTGTGTATTCTTTGACGTGTCAAATGAAATCAAATTATAACAAAATTTTTTTGTAATATTATAGAAATAATCCAGCAATATTTTTTTGCAATATTTCAAATAAAATATTGCTGGAATATTATTATAATAATGTAAAAAAAATTTTGTTATAATCCGATTCAAAATTTCTTTGCAATGTTACAATAATATACCAGTAATATTTTTTACTTTCTCTTACCTATGTATATATGTAATATATATATAGAGAGAAAGTATTGGATTCATGTCAAAAATTCGATGTCGAGATTTTGATGGATCTTCACGTTTTGAGGTCCCCTGAATCCAAAAAAGTGGTTTTCGCGACATGGTGTCTGTGGGTGTGTGGGTGTGTGTCTGTCTGTGTGTCTGTCTGTGTTCAATTTTAAGCATGAAGGAATTGAGCTATGAGGCTGAAATTTTATATTTAAGTTAAACACCCCCCGGGACCAGAAAAATAAGCTTTTAATCAAAATCGGCCAAAGATTACTAGTACTTTACTGATGTACTTTTTCAGTTTTTTTCGATTTTCTCAAAATTCGCTCTAACGATTTTGATTAAAATTCAAAAATCAATTATTTTTTAGATGCTCTTTCAAATGTATATTCTCGTTTTGCCCTCAAAATTATTATTATTATTTTTTTTTTTATTGACTCCTGTTTATTTACAATCTGTCTTTGACAATAAGTAAAATGTGTATCTGTAGAGTTAAATTCTAGGAGGATTGCATCCAATGACACAATAGTCCGTGGTATCAAAAGTATTACAACACAAAATTTTTATGAATATATTACAATCTAGGCTTTTTTTTTCATATATCAGTTGTTCTTCTTTTTTTTAATCTACGTTTGATTGGTTTTTTTAGTAAGTTCTTTGTTAATTTGTTAGGGTGTCGATCCGGGCGCGGTAGGTTCTGGTCCAACTGGATATTTCATCTTTGACGGATGGAATGTCTAACTCCTTTCTTATTTTTTCATTTGTCATGAATTCTGGGGCGTCCATGATCATTCGCAGGACCTTCGATTGGAACCGCTCCAGTATCGACGTTTGAGTTGGCTGCTGCTCCCCACAGTTGGATCCCATACGTCCAGATGGGCTTTAGCATGGCTTTATAAATCGTCATTTTACAATTGATGGACAGCTTGGATCTCCGGCCAATAAGCCAATATAGGCTTCTTATCCTGAGGCCAAGCTGTTTCCTTTTGGTGGAGATGTGTTTCTTCCAGGTAAGACGGCGGTCTAAATGTATTCCAAGATATTTTATGTCCTCACTTTGTGGAATGGGTTGACCGTTTAATTTTATGTGTGGACATGTCTGTTTTTTGGTGGTGAATGTAATATGGGTTGATTTCGATTCGTTTACTTGAATACGCCATTTTTCTAGCTTGTTCATGTGGGTTTGTAAAATTTCTGAGGCTTTAGTCGGGTCGGTGTGTGAGGCCAGTATAGCTGTATCGTCGGCGAAGGTGGCAATGACTGTGTCTTGAGAGGTAGGGAGATCATTTGTGTAGATTAGGTATAGAATAGAGCCGAGGACACTTCCCTGTGGTACTCCTGAGTAAATTGGATACATTTTGGTTCTAACCTCCTCAAGTTTCACTCTAAAGAATCTATTCTCGACATATGACCTCAAGATTGTGTAGCAGCTTGCTGGGAAATGTTTTTTGATCTTGTATAGAAGTCCTGTGTGCCATACCTTATCGAAGGCCTGAGAAACATCGAGAAATGCTGCGGAGCAGTACCTCTTTTTTTCAAAGTCTTCATGGATTATATTCGTAATTCGGTGTACTTGTTCTATTGTTGAATGGTGTTGCCTAAATCCAAATTGGTAGTTTGGTATTATGTTATTTTTTTCAATGATAGGATTTAGTCTTTTAAGAAATAGTTTTTCAAAAACTTTGGAGACAATTGGCAGAAGACTGATTGGGCGAAAGGATTTGACATCTTGGGGATTTTTGCCTGGTTTGAGTATTAAAATTATTTCTGCTACTTTCCTCTGTGGTGGGAAGTAACTTGTTTTTAAAATGGCATTAAATAGATAGGTTAGGTATCTGAATTCTTTATCAGGCATTTCTTTTAGGACTTTTCCAGTGATTAAATCATATCCTGGTGCTTTTCTGGGGTTAGTTTCTTTCTTGATCGTATTTTTTACTTCTTTAAGAGTAAATGGTTTGATAACGAGTTGATGTTCATTGGTGTCGTTATCCGGTCCAACTAAATTCTCATCTTCATCACTATTACTTGTTGAGGGAGAATTGGGTGTAAAGGTATTAGAAAGATGGTCTGCAAACAACTCTGCTTTTTGGATGTTGTTTCTTGCCCAGTCACCTTGTCCTGTCGCGAAGCCGCGCCTTTCTCAACTTGTTATAATAATATTTCAGCAATATTTTATTTGCAACATTCCAAAAAAATATTGCTGCAATATTGCTACAATGTTGTAAGATAGAAAGATTCCTGCAACATTCCAGCAATATTTTGTGCTCTGTGGGTTCTCTCCCTTTATTATAAATTTAAATGTAGTACCTTAAAACCACGCTAAGTTGTGGGGACCTGCAATTAGGTTCATAATCTATTACCTGGTGCCCCAATCAATGAAAAATACTATCTTGCCGCCAGCTGCGGTGGTCCGTCTAGTTTCTGAATATATAAAAAAAAATTATAGGTGATGTAAGAAAAAAATATTGATCCCCCCCCCCAATGGTCCAATGTTTACCAAAAGCTTTTCAGTTCTTGGCATCTGCCCCTAGTTTATGTGTGCAAAATTTCAAATTAATTGAACAAAAAGTTTTTGAGTTTTCATTGACGAAAAAAAATACTACACACAGACACACAGACATACAGACATCATTCCAAAAACTACTTAAATCACTTGAACTTCAGATAAATTTCGATTTTACGATTACATTAACTTTACCTGCCCAACCTACGGTTAATGCATCAAGTTAACAATACTACTAAATCTTAATGTATAATACTTCTTATAGGTTAATGCATCGTTCATATTTCTTCTATATTTTCGTAATTTTTATAGAAATCTGCATCAAATTGACTTTTGCGTCTCTATTTTAGTCTAATAAAGAGAAGGTAGAGAGAAAAAATGTTTTCTCATAAAAAAAAAATGTTAACATATTGTAAAATCGGACCGAACGTGCGCTGTAATGATCTCTGTAAGGGTTGCGCCCCCATTTTGTACATGACAAGTTTGGAGAACAAAATATTTGCCTACCCCTGATTGATTACCAATATTTGATTGATGTATATTTAAAAAAAAATCTGGTGTGACTGGCGCACAGCACACAACTTTCTCTTACCTTCGGTAATCGAAAGTTGTGTACTGTGCTTGTCCCATGGGGTCCGCAGGGGGCAACCAGGCACTTGCCCCCTGGAAAATTAAAATGATACAAAAAAATGTATAAAACAAAAAAAAATACAAAAAAACCTTTCACAGTATACATCCACCTTGCGCGGTGAGAAAGCTTTAAATACTAAGAGATGTATAACATTATTAATATCAAAATACGTTTTTTAACTTATCTGGAAGTGACTTGCCCCCCTGCAAAAAATCCTGGGGACCCCTTGCTTGTCACACCAGATTTTTTGTGTCGACATGTATTTAGTTTCCGACAGTAGGGTACAATTGAATTCAAGATGTAAAATTTATAAGTATGGGAAAATATTTATATTTTGATACCAGGGCAACCATTTCTCCTATCTTTTCTATGGAGTACAAGAGTAAAGTGGTCTTCAGAAGATTTCAATCACAAAATGAGAATATACATTTTATAGAGAATCTAAAAAATAATTGATTTTTGAATTTTAAAAAAAATCGTTGGAGCAAATTTTGAGAAAATCGAAAAAAACTGAAAAAGTGAATCAGTAAAGTACTAGTACTCTTTGGTCGATTTTGGTCAAAAGCTTCGTGTTAGGTCCCATGGGGGTGCCTAACTTAAATATAAAATTTCAACCTCCTAGCTCTTTTCGTTCTTGAGATATTTTGTTCACAGACAGACACACACACACCACAGACAGACAGACAGACAGACCATGTTGCGAAAACCACTTTTTTGGATTCAGGGGACCTCAAAACGTGAAGATCCATCAAAATCTCGACATCGAATTTTTGACATGAATCCAATACTTTCTCTCTATATATATATTAACATATATATAGAGGTAAGAGAAAGTAAAAATTTGAGCCGTTCAGAAAGATATTAATTGCTGATTGTTTTAGAAATGTGTGCTGGCCATAAGTTGCTAACCAACTAGCCATTTTGGCATACCAAATAAATTTTTCTACTCACAAAAATACGAATATTTTGCTAACCGTTTAAATGAAACCCTATAAGAATTAGATCGTTAACTAGAAATGAACGCAGGAGGAGGAGCTAAAAATAGGAAATAAAGTAACTTCACAGGGTGCCGGTAGACAGGGATGGGCAGGATCGAGATCCTTTTGGATCTAAATCCTGAAGATCAGATCCGATCCAGGATCTCCGGATCTGGATCGAGATCCTTTTTTTTAATAAATCTCGGAACTGCATCGCGAACCAAATTGAAAGAGGGGTGGATTTTGATCGAAATCCATTTTGCTCTCTGGATCTAGGATCGGATCGCTGATCCTTTTAAAAAGATCGACAATCCTGGATTTTCCGATCCTTTTTAGAGGATCGCTAATCCTTCAAAACTTTCGATAAATATAATCACTTGTTTCCCTATTTTATTCAGAATTCTTATATATATATATTTTTTTAACATTCACACTTTTTTCTAATTTACACAGTCTTTTCGGCAACTTGAGCCATTTAAGACTTTGACGATAACCGTTAATTATTGAAATATCTATTGGGGGCTCAGGCATTTCTATTTAAGCCATTTGGTATCGAAATGCTTTAAATAAAATCATCGGACTGCATGGGGTCCGAACCCGCGACGTTAGAAGGTAGGCACTCTACCAACTACTCCATATTTTATTTTAAAAGACAATTATCAAATAGCAATATTAAAGAAATCAATGAATATAACCTTTTAAATGTATAAAAATAATGCCTATTTTGCTCACGGGGCTAGGAGTAGTTGGTAGCGTGCCTACCTTCTATACCGAACGTCGCGGGTTCGGACCCCAGGCAGTCCGATGATTTTATTTAAGGCATTTGAATACCAAATGACTTAAATAGAAATGCCTGGACCTCCAATAGATATTTCAATAATTAACGGTTATCGTCAAAGTCTTAAATGGCTCAAGTTGCCGAGAAGACTGTGAGAATGTGTGTGTGAATAAGAGTGTGAATGAGAAAAAAGTGTGAATGTTTAAAAAAAAATACCTATTTTAATAAACCTTCAATTAAAAATTTTTTTTCTGATCTTGGATCTGGATCATGGATCGGATCTGCGATCCTTTTTCCAAACCGGATCGGATCGAGGATCGGATTGCGCGAACTGCCCGGATCTGTGGATCGGATCGCTGATCCTTTGAAGCAGTCGGACCGGATCTGCGGATCGGATCGCCCGGACTGCCCGGATCTGCAGATCGGATCGCAGATCCTTTTTAAAGAATTTTGCCCATCCCTGCCGGTAGATGACTACGGCCAGAGGCGGGTTGGATTTGAGGTGTCTTCATGCACGGAAGCATGTAGGATAAACCAACGGGGATTCCGGAAGGAATTTCAAATAATAATAATAATGAAAAGAAATGCACAGCACATCTCAATTAACAAAATATAAATATTTTCACATACTTATAAATTTTAATTGTCGTAGTAGGTAGAGTGCCTACCTCCTATACCAAACGTCGCGGGTTCGGACCCAGGCAGTCCGATGATTTTATTTAAGCCATTTGGATACCAGATGGCTTAAATAGAAATGCCTCAACCCACAATAGATAATATATATTACCAACGGTTATCGTCTAAAGTCTTAAATGGCCTGAGTTGCCGAAAAGACTGTGTGAATGTGTGTGTGAATGAGAAAAAAGTGTGAATGTTTTTATTTAAAAAATTTTAATTGTTGAAAATCGAATGTACCGTACTGTTGGAAACTAAAAATATATCGACACAAAAAATCTGGTGCAACAGTCACACCAGATTTTTCTTTAATAAACTGACTACAATTCTGCTAAAAATATACTAATTATCTCTAGCTATTTACTGAGAATATACAGTATTAAAGATGTCTACACGTTTATAAACAACTGCTATTTATTCGCCGATTCCAATAGCTCCTTGTAACAGGGTATAAGTTAGAAGCAAGGGCTGATACAAGGGGGGGAGAGTAAAGGGGGTAATTACTCCCCCTGAGATTTGAAAAAAAAAATACTTTTTTTCGAAAAAAAAATGTATTTTTAATGTAAAATTTTAAAAATTCATACTTAAAAATTTGATTTGTATTTATATTCTGGCAAACAAGTACATAATGCGCCTTTAAATTGGCGAAATTAAGAAAAAAATGTGTTCATGTGCTGATTCAGGCGAGATTTATATCAATTAAATTGACTTTGCAGCTTCTTCGCCGTAGACGGATGGTTGGTCAAAAAAATTATAAAAACATTGTTTCTATTTTAAATTTAGTTATTATTGGTCAACTGCCTTGTACAAGTATCAGTTTCGATGCATTCATCATCCTCAGGACCTATAATTTAATATTACATTCAAATTTTTAATATTTGGTTTTACAACATTTTGATTAGCATTTTTTACTTTCTCTTACCTATGTATATATGTAATATATATATAGAGAGAAAGTATTGGATTCATGTCAAAAATTCGATGTCGAGATTTTGATGGATCTTCACGTTTTGAGGTCCCCTGAATCCAAAAAAGTGGTTTTCGCGACATGGTCTGTCTGTCTTGTGTGTGTCTGTGTGTCTGTGTGTCTGTGAACAAAATATCTCAAGAACGAAAAGAGCTAGGAAGTTGAAATTTTATATTTAAGTTAGGCACCCCCATGGGACGTGACACGAAGCTTTTGAACAAAATCGACCAAAGAGTACTAGTACTTTACTGATGCACTTTTTCAGTTTTTTTCGATTTTCTCAAAATTTGCTCCAACGATTTTTTTTAAAATTCAAAAATCAATTATTTTTTAGATTCTCTATAAAATGTATATTCTCATTTTGTGATTGAAATCTTCTGAAGACCACTTTACTCTTGTACTCCATAGAAAAGATAGGAGAAATGGTTGCCATGGTATCAAAATAAATATTTTCCCATACTTATAAATTTTACATCTTGAATTCAATTGTACCCTACTGTCGGAAACTAAATACATGTCGACACAAAAAATCTGGTGTGACAAGCACAGTACACAACTTTCGATTACCGAAGGTAAGAGAAAGTTGTGTGCTGTGCGCCAGTCACACCAGATTTTTTTTATATATAAATACAGTATAATATTAATACACAATTTAAAATATTTTGAAAAAGTTAAAAATATAAAATCAATTAATCACATCTGTTCATTATATATAATGACGGCGAAGAAGCTGCAAAGTCAATTTAATTAAAAAAATGTGTGCTGTGCGACCAGTCACTCCAGATTACCCGGGGGGGAGGGGCTCACCTGAGAAACACTTCTGGACCCGCCACTGGTTAGAAGTAAGCAACTACAATAAGCAGCAACTAAATAATCCCAAGTGAATGAGGTTTTATATAGGAGAAAAAATTTATTAAGATTTTTTTTTTTAATTTCAGATTAAAAGAGAGCATAAATCCGTTACTTCTTTATCCATTACCCTCTCAATGTGAAAATATCTCTTATACAAATGATAGCTCTTTAGCGTCGGCACATTCCCGTATTTTTTATAATAAAGATACAAAGAGGCTGAATTATAATTATTTAGAAAACGATTCAGAAATCGCGGAATATGATTTGGCAAGATCAAATTTAAATGAAATGAAATGTCTATTGAATTTACTAGAAATGAATGATAATAATGATGACAATGATGATGGAAAAGAGAAGAATGTTCAATTTCAGGTAAAATCAAACAAAATAATTTTTCAAGACAATTGGATTATTAGGTTTTTATTTTCACTTCACTTACAAATAAGTCAAAATAATATTTAATGGCTGGAAATATATGTAAGAAGGATATGAAAATGCAGGTAGCAAAAAAAAAAATACACTCGATACTCTGTGAAAGTTCAGACCTTTCGGGTAAAATTTATTCACTCATCCTCAAAGAACAGTTCTAATGAATCACCAATAAAAACCTTATTTTAATACGAAGAAAAAGATTCGGAATAGATGTAGATGCCTGATGATGACGAGCCGATAACCAACCTTCACTATTGAACTAACAGGCTGCGGCACAATTGGCGCGCCGCACAGTGGTTCCAAATCCCAAAAATCTGGTGTGACTGGCGCACAGCACACAACTTTCTCTTACCTTCGGTAATCGAAAGTTGTGTACTGTGCTTGTCACACCAGATTTTTTGTGTCGACATGTATTTAGTTTCCGACAGTAGGGTACAATTGAATTCAAGATGTAAAATTTATAAGTATGGGAAAATATTTATATTTTGATACCATGGCAACCATTTCTCCTATCTTTTCTATGAATTACAAGAGTAAAATGGTCTTCAGAAGATTTCAATCACAAAATGAGAATATACATTTTATAGAGATTCTAAAAAATAATTGATTTTTGAATTTAAAAAAAAATCGTTGGAGCAAATTTTGAGAAAATCGAAAAAAACTGAAAAAGTGAATCAGTAAAGTGCTAGTACTTTTTGGTCGATTTTGTTCAAAAGCTTCGTGTCACGTCCCATGGGGGTGCCTAACTTAAATATAAAATTTCAACTTCCTAGCTCTTTTCGTTCTTGAGATATTTTGTTCACCGACACACAGACACACACACAGACACACACACACACACAGACAGACAGACCATGTCGCGAAAACCACTTTTTTGGATTCAGGGGACCTCAAAACGTGAAGATCCATCAAAATCTCGACATCGAATTTTTGACATGAATCCAATACTTTCTCTCTATATATATATTACATATATACATAGGTAAGAGAAAGTAAAAACGTGACCAAAAGTCCAAAAATAAAGTTTCAATTTGGGGACTTTTAATCCCCTAAATAGTTTTATTAATATATTTACCGTTAGGAACGACCGTTTTTGAGAGTCATATGCACTTATCTGGCTCTCAAAATCTATTTGAATCTGAGCTTTTTTGACAACAATCGGGATCTCTCTCCGAACGCAAATAAGCATCCTTTTCAATCGCTCTCCATTTCATTGTGCTTTTGGTTATTTCAATTTCGACAAATGGAATCAACGACTGAAAGTAAGTAAATTTCAATAATGTAAAAAAAATGCAATAAATGATTGTGGAAAGTAACATGGCAACCATTTCTCCTATCTTTCCTATGAAATACAAGAGCAAAGTGTGCTTCAAACAATTTTGAGGACAAAACGAGAATATACATTTGAAAGAGCATCTAAAAAATAATTGATTTTTGAATTTTAATCAAAATCGTTAGAGCGAATTTTGAGAAAATCGAAAAAAACTGAAAAAGTAAAGTACTAGTACTCTTTGGCCGATTTTGATTAAAAGCTTATTTTTCCGGTCCTGGAGGCTGCCTAACTTAAATATAAAATTTCAACCTCCTAGCTCAATTCCTTCATGCTTAAAATTGAACACACACACACACACACACAGACAGACAGACACACAGACAGACCATGTCGCGAAAATCACTTTTTTGGATTCAGGGGACCTCAAAACGTAAAGATCCATCAAAATTTCGACATCGAATTTTTGACATGAATCCAATACTTTCTCTCTATATATATACTAGTCGCAAAGCCCGCCTTCGGCGGGCTTTTCGCCTAGCCAGGGGGCTGCGCCCCTGGACCCCTTGCTCGCCTTTGGCGAGCAAGTTTATTCCCAATTTGGAATATTTCTTGTTGCAATGCAAGTGTTAAGATGTTAAGGAAGGATCTTATATTCAAGCGAGGCGAGGGTACCTATTGGGAACAGCACAAAAGGGTCTGTTTATGACTGTTTAAAGGGTCAGTCACCTGAGTCCTCTCTTCGTTTTTCAACTGCTGCGTAGCCCCCACCCCCAGCCCATAGTCAGGTAGGAAGCTGGTTCACACAGCATAAAGGACGCTCTCTAATTTCCTAGCCAACTTGTTGATTTTGTGTTCCCATATTGAAGAAATTTGATTATAATTAATTTTCCAAAACATTTAAGAGATTCAAATTATTACTACGTTACTCCCAGAGCCATGTATTATAGGTGTACTTAATTTCAAATGGATTCATTGAAAATTGTGGATTTCTATAGAACATATACATACATATTTACATACATACATACATTTTTCCCATTTCATTTTTATATACATGTGTATATAGATTACATATATACATAGGTAAGAGAAAGTAAAAATCTGGTGTATTTTTTAGATGCTCTTTAAAATATATATTCTCATTTTGCGATTGAAATATTCTAAAAACCACTTTACTCTTGTATTTCATAGGAAGGATAGGAGAAATGGTTGCCATGGTAACAAAATATAAATATTTTCCCATACTTATAAATTTTACATCTGAATTCATATGTTCCGTACTGTCGGGAAGTAAATATATTTCGACACGAAAAATCTGGTGTGACAAGCACAGTACACAACTTTCGATTACCGAAGGTAAGAGAAAGTTGTGTGCTGTGTGCCAGTCACACCAGATTTTTACTTTCTCTTACCTATGTATATATGTAATATATATATATAGAGAGAAAGTATTGGATTCATGTCAAAAATTCGATGTCGAAATTTTGATGGATCTTTACGTTTTGAGGTCCCCTGAATCCAAAAAAGTGGTTTTCGCGACATGGTCTGTCTGTGTGTCTGTCTGTCTGTGTGTGTGTGTTCAATTTTAAGTATGAAGGAATTGAGCTATGAGGCTGAAATTTTATATTTAAGTTAAACACCCCCGGGACCAGAAAAATAAGCTTTTAATCAAAATCGACCAAAGTGTACTAGTACTTTTCTGATGTACTTTTTCAGTTTTTTTTGATTTTCTCAAAATTGGCTCTAACGATTTTGATTAAAATTCAAAAATCAATTATTTTTTAGATGCTCTTTCAAATGTAGATTCTCGTTTTTCCCTCAAAATTGTTTGAAGCACACTTTACTCTTGTGCTTCATAGGAAAGAATACACAACTGCGGCGGACCCTCGCCTTTTCTAAATTATGAAAAGAAAATTATTATTACTTCGTATTCCAATCCAGTGCCTGCTTAAGGATTTGTTTACATTCAAAGAATACACAACTGCAAAGAATACTTAAATATTTCTCTATACATTTCCTATGGGAGAAATCGTAACTTTAGGAATTAATAACTCAAAAAGTTATAGGAATTTCGGGACGCGAGTATTTTTCCGGGACTCTCCATAACGTCCTCTATAAGACTGCAATATTTCGTTTCAAAATTCCAACGGGAAGTTGGTCAAACAGAGCGTGACAGACGGACAGACGGACAGACGGACACTCCGCAATTATTATATATATAGAATAGATATTTCTATTAATTTAATTTAATTTTCTTGCATATCTTATTATTTTTAGTTTTAAATTTTTAATCCTTTATTCAATTCTGAGACGAGGTTTTTTACCTTTACTAGCCGCGTCGCCCGCCTTAGGCGGGCTTCGCGCCTAGCCGGGGTGCTTCGCCCCCCTGGACCCCCCGCCAGCTGGCTCGGGCCCGCCTGCGGCGGACCCTCGCCTTTGCTTCTTACTAATGAAAAGAAAAGAATTACTACCTATTCCAATCCAGAGCCTGCTTGAGGATTTGTTTACATTCATGGAATACACAAATGAAAAGAATAATTAAATATTTCTCTATACATTTCCTATGGGAGAAATCGTAACTTTAAAAATTAATAACTCAAAAAGTTATGGGAATTTCGGGATGAAAATAATTTTCCTGTAATCCCGAAAAGGTCCTCTTTATGTATAAAAAATTTCATTTCAAAATTCCAACGGGAAGTTGCCTAAATAGAGCGTGACAGACAGACGGACAGACAGACAGAGAGACAGACAGACAGACAGACGGACATTAGTGAATTATATATATAGAAGGTTGTTCGGACATTAAAGCACTTTGTTAGATTAAAAGCTAATTTTTTAATATGTTATTAATCACTATCACATACGTATAAAATAAAATTTTGAAGCAGATCTGACACAGGGTTATCGTGTAATTAATTTTAAAAAAATTGAAATTTAACATGTAGCCTATGGGGAATAACGACGAAACCCACACATATCGAATTATATACGCACCTCTGCATCCGATACAAAAACAAAAAAACTTACATTTTATTAATTCACTCCCGAGGAATACGTTAAACATAAAATCAAAAGTTTCTGCCGTCCGCTTTTAAAGATATTTTAACAAGAAAGTCAAAAAATTCTCCAAAATGACAGACGCCTATATTTAAAAATAAGGAAGATTTGAGAGTGAGACCAGTCCGGCAACGTCGCATAACATAATTGTCTTTTGTCGATGTCAGTTACATTTTTTTTTTTCAATTTTACGATATTTTTTCTCGCAAATCGTCCATTGTGTTTAAACTGATTTGCATTAAACATTGTAATATATTAAATAAAATAAAATTTAAGGCGTTTAAGATTTAAAATAGATAGCTGATGAATGCAATGTTGCCAGTTCTATATTACGTGAAAAACTGCTCAAGTCAAGTCATTCATTTATTATTTTTATAAAGAAGGAACCGAAGAATAAAACCAGCCGTTAATGGACGCCTCTCACATCAATTTAATTCGTAAATATTTCGACCGGCATCACGCCTGGTCATCATCAGTACAAAAATCATTTTTTTTGTACTGATGATGACCAGGCGTGATGCCGGTCGAAATATTTACGAATTAAATTGATGTGAGAGGCGTCCATTAACGGCTGGTTTTATTCTTCGGTTCCTTCTATATACGTATGGTCCAGCAAAAGTCCTAATTCTAATTTATTATTTTTGGTAATTAATTTATTAACTTAATCCATTTATAAACTATGATAGGTCACGACTAAATTATAATAAGGAATTTTGGCATTCAAATTTTTAATTTTATTTAAAAAAAAATTTAGATTCTATTATGACTTACGATGTACTATCCGAACAACCTTAAAGGCCCCCATACACCATCCGGTTTTCCTCAAGGCCCGGCCGGAATAGGGCTCTCCTCGAGGAAATCCTCAACGTGTGTGGTAGCGGCCTCGAGGCCAAAGGGGGCCTCGAGGCAAAAATCCTGATTGAAATTCAATAATATTTTCCTCGAGTCCGGAATTCTGTCAGTTTATCGCTGCGTGTATGGCCACTTCGGGCGGCCTCAGGCGGGAATTTTAAAATATGTATTTGGAATATTTCAAATGGCCCTTGACCCGAGACTCAGAGAAAAGAGATTATTCCCGTCCGAAGCGAGAAATATTTATTTCATTTGAATTGACTTCAAATCATTTGAAATAAATAGGAATTAAATCCCGAAAAAGACTAAAATAAATATAAATAATAAAATAAATAAAATTATTATAAATAATTAAAATTAAATAATTAAAATTATAAAATATATTTTTTTTTTGTTTTGGCTTAAAAGGTATCTATATTAATTAGATTAATTTAATTAGAATGTTTCTATTATTAAATTTTAATTTAAAATATAATATAAGAATTTTTATTATTATAATAATTATTATTATTAATTATTTATAATAATTTTATCTGAATATGAAAACATACTAAAAAATTCTACAAATGATTACAAGAACTGTCAAAAGAGAACTAGTGTGTTGGTCTTGAGATAATCCTCAAGTCCGTTTCCTCGAGGAAAACCCTAGCGTGTATGTCCGAATTTTTCCTTGGGGAAATCCTCGAGAAAATCCTTGAGACTTTTTCCTTGAGGACGGCCTGCACATGTATGGCCCCCTTAAGAGTGTAGTAGGGGCAGTTAAAATAAAATTTAAATTTTTATTTTTTCAGAAAGATACAAGAGGAAGAAAAGCAAAAACTGACGAAGATTGTCAAAAGATGGAAGGTACATCTATTTATTTATTTATTTATTAAATTCCGTGCAGTGGCGTAGCAAAGATATTTCAGGGGGGGGGAGAAGCCCAAAAATGCCAACTGAATTTAATCAATTTGCCAACTGTACAATTCACATTCTTTTTCATCCTACATATATTAATTTACTAGAGGCTAAACCCGAGGCCCCCTAGTCGCTATATGACATGTTTGAACGTAAAGTCCCCTCCCCCTTCACTTTGCAATTTTAATATTAAATAAAAACTGAACGATTAAACAAAATTTTTGATAGAAATATAATTAAGGCAAGATTTTTTTCAAATGAGAAATTCCAGTTTCGCTTTACGAGTATGATTCTGGAACGAATATGCTCGCTAAGCGAGGTTCCACTGTACATAGAAATATAAAGTTCCAGCCCATTTGGAGGCGATTTAGTGGTGCAAAACACGGCTAAAATTTTAGAAAAATCGAACTTTTTCAGTTTTTTCAACTTTGGACACCCCTAATAGATAGAATCTTTTGGCATCACTGAATGCAAAAAACATATATTTACGCTATTCTGTAGTTCTTTACACTTTCTAAAATTCATTCTAAAGAAATTATGAACAAAATAGTTATCTTAATAAGAGGGTAAAAATGAGAAAAGTCATTATGAAAGTGTCATAGTGAATTTTATATATTGTTGAAAAATTTTTATATAATATATATATACACAGTGTACACCAGGTACATAAAAAATTTTTTTTTTTTTTTTTTCAATTAACCAAATAAAAAAATAACCCTAGCTGCATTTCTCATTTTTACCCTCTTATTAATATAACAACTCAGCTATAAATTGTTTATGCAAAATAGTTATCAAAGTCAAGCAAATATAAGAAAATTTTATGATAAAGTTGGTGTTTTGCCAACGCTTGGTGTTTTGCGCCAAGAATTTAGAGCTATTCTTATGGCTCTGCTATATGGATGGATAGCTCTGAATCCTGACTAGGAAAACTGTTTTGCTCATAATTTCGTTACCAATGAATTATTTTTTGTTTTTAAACTTTTTCAGCAACAGAGGCCACGTACAGTGGTGGATTCAGAGGTGTTTCTCGGGGGGAGGGGGTAATCTGATGTGACAAGTCGCACAGCACACAATTTTTTCTTAATTTCGGTAATTTAAAGGCGCATTCTGTACTTATTTGCCAGAATATAAATATAAATCAAATTTTTAAGTATTAATTTTTAAAATTTTACATTAAAAATACATTTTTTTTTCGGAAAAAAGTATTTTTTCAAATCTCAGGGGGAGTAATTACCCCCTTTACTCCCCCCCTGTATCCGCCCTTGCCCACGTATGACTTTATTAAATATATTTCTAAATTACATTATACCGATGGCTACCGGGGTGGCGTTCCACACGCTGATTGCTTGGGATTACCAATCCCGTGCTATCGCCCCGCTTAGCATTGCTTAACTTTTGGAAAGTTAAAAACTATAGAAGATCGTAAACATACTTTTTTTCATTCAAGGATGGTAAAAATTCTATTCAGAAGTGTCCTGAAAAAAAAAAATCTGGTGTGACTGGCGCACAGCACACAACTTTCTCTTACCTTCGGTAATCGAATGTTGTGTACTGTGCTTGTCACACCAGATTTTTTGTGTCGACATGTATTTAGTTTCCGACAGTACGGTACATTCGATTTTCAAGATGTAAAATTTATAAGTATGGGAAAATATTTATATTTTGTTACCATGGCAACCATTTCTCCTATCTTTTCTATGGAGAACAAGAGTAAAGTGGTCTTCAGAAGATTTCAATCACAAAATGAGAATATACATTTTAAAGAGAATCTAAAAAATAATTGATTTTTGAATTTAAAAAAAAATCGTTGGAGCAAATTTTGAGAAAATCGAAAAAAACTGAAAAAGTGCATCAGTAAAGTACTAGTACTCTTTGGTCGATTTTGGTCAAAAGCTTCGTGTTAGGTCCCATGGGGGTGCCTAACTTAAATATAAAATTTCAACCTCCTAGCTCTTTCCGTTCTTGAGATATTTTGTTCACAGACACACAATTCAATTCAATTCAATTCAATTCAATTTATTGTCTGAATTCCAGATACATTATTTAATTACAATTTCACTTAATAAAACAAATTCTCTTTGCGAAACTTAGGCAGACACACAGACACACACACACACACAGACAGACCATGTCGCGAAAACCACTTTTTTGGATTCAGGGGACCTCAAAACGTGAAGATCCATCAAAATCTCGACATCGAATTTTTGACATGAATCCAATACTTTCTCTCTCTATATATATGTTAATATATATATTAACATATATATAGAGGTAAGAGAAAGTAAAAATGAAAAAAATTCAATTTTTCTAAACTTTTAGCCCTGTTTTGCACCACTAAGCCACCTCTGAAACTGTACAGTATTAGGGTGGCTCTTAGCTACTACTGGGGAAAAATTTTTTTGAGATTTTTTTTGACGCTACCCCCTAGTTTGGTGCCATTGCCAAAAAAAATAACCCGTGTAAAATTTCAGCTCAATCGGATAAGGGGAAAGGGTGCCCCAAAGGCCCTGAAAATCGAAAAAAAATCAAAAAATATTCATTTTATTTATTTATCTTGTTAAATATAAATTATATACAAAAAATCTGGTGTGACTGGCGCACAGCACACAACTTTCTCTTACCCTTCGTGTGTATTTTTTATAGATCTACAACTTTTATATAACACTTTTTTGTATATAATTTATATTTAATAAGATAAATAAATAAAATGATTATTTTCTGATTTTTTTTCGATTTTCAGGGCCCTTGGGGCACCCTTTTCCCTTATCCGATGGAGCTGAAATTTTACACAGGTTATTTTTTTTGGCAATGGCACCAAACTAGGGGGTAGCGTGAATAAATTTCCAACTTCGAAAAATAAGAGCTACCCCACATAGCACTGTAACCAAAAATCGGACATTTCGACGCCGCAGGGATGTTCTGCGATGTCCCAAAGTTGCAGCATCGTCCCTTCGACGTCTAAATGTCCGCTTTTTGGTTGCAGTGCTATGTGGGACAGTATATATAGATTGAAGATTTGAATATTTTAAATTATTTTAAAAATTATATTTTATCAATTTAAAAATTGAATTATTAAATCTCACAATTATTTTTTTCTAATTCGTTATATATATTAAATTTCAACTTTCTTATTTTTGTCGTCACGGATTGTGACGTCATGACTTGTAGCGTCACCGCTCTTGACGTAACGCGACATGCTGATAGAAGAGCCAAAAATTTTGAGAGGATATAATAAAAGTTTCACTTTAAAATTTAATTTTTATAAAATTAATTTTTGTTAAATAAACTTTATTTTGCCAACTGGTCCTTGATTTTGCCAAATCGGTCCGACCTGGGGGGAACCCCCCCCCCCCCTGGCTACGCCCCCGATTCCGTGACCTTATAAATATACACGTTTAAACGTATAAAAAAACGTACATTGCTAGTTTAATAGAATAAAATATAAATATATTATCTGAATGTGTAGATGTAAAGAAAAATATTGATAATTCGAAACTAACAGATCTACATGGTCAAATTTTATGCCCGAAATGTCATCAACGAGTAATGCCTATTGTTCGCCGTCAAAGGAATCGAATAACTAGAGGGAATATGTGCAGTATGCTCCTCTTTGGGTAATCTACAATATTTTTTTTTTTTTTTTACTTTTAAGGTAAACTGACAAAACAGGCATAAAGAAAATATTGATATGAAAATAACTGGTCAGTGTACTCAAATCCTGCCATATTACTTGTATCCAGCGGCGTAACCAGCCTTTGAAGGCGGGGGGGGCGAAGCTCAACTAGGGCGCCGATTTTCCAGGGGGCTCCGCAAAATGGAATTAGATCTTGTTCAAATGAGATGGTGGTTAAATGAAAACAAAATCTCTTTAAATGTAGCTAAGACAAATTATTTGGTTTTTAGTCTTAATAAGATCCCTGAATCATTCGGCTCTGTAAAGTATCATGAGGTCTCGTGTGGGAGGATTGTGAATTGCTTGTGTGAGTCAGTTCAGCAAGTTGAGGTTGTCAGATATCTTGGGATTATGGTGGATATGAGACTCTCATGGGGGGACCATGTTGCTAAACTTAAAAAAGAAATCGGAAACTCGATTCGCAAATTTTATTTTTTAAGAAATATGTGCTTGCGTAATATCTTAAAAATGTTGTATTTTGCGTTGATTCAATCAAGGTTGCAGTATGGTATCTCTTCGTGGGGGGTGCGTATCCAAGTGTTGTTAGACCGCTGCAGGTCGGGCAGAAGCACATTGTCAGACTGATGGCGAAAAAGCCAAGAATGGCCCGGTCTCTGCCTCTTTTCAGGATGTTCAACATTTTACCTATGCGATGTCTATTTTTTAAAAAAATATTGATGGACATTCTGGGTGGGGGTGGGGGATCGGGGCTGGTGGCTGTAATAGATAGAGGGAGAGGTGCGGGTAAATTGACTCTACCCAAGCCTAGATTAGAAAAATTTCGAAGGTCAGATTTGTATATGGCGCCCAAGCTTTTTAATTTATTACCTAATTATATATCGAGGTGTACCTCATTGGCTGGAATAAAGAGGTTAGTTTGTCAGTGGCTTTTAGCAATGGATGATCCCGAAGTATTGTTTGGATCATTACATGGTGTTGTATAGCTTAATTGGAAAAAGTCAAACTGATATTTGAACATACTTGAGAGTAGGGTGACGATAGGTAGATATCTAAAAACCTAAAATTCTTTTATATTAATTACTAGTCGCAAAGCCCGCCTTCGGCGGGCTTTCCGCCTAGCCAGGGGGCTGCGCCCCTGGACCCCTTGCTTCGCCTTCGGCGAGCAAGTTTATTCCCAATTTGGGATATTTCTTGTTGCAATGCAAGTGTTAAGATGTTAAGGAAGGATCTTATATTCAAGCGAGGCGAGGGTACCTATTGGGAACAGCACAAAAGGGTCTGTTTATGACTGTTTAAAGGGTCAGTCACGTCCTCTCTTCGTTTTTCAACTGCTGCGTAGCCCCCACCCCCAGCCCATAGTCAGGTAGGAAGCTGGTTCACACAGCATAAAGGACGCTCTCTAATTTCTAGCCAACTTGTTGATTTTGTGTTCCCATATTGAAGAAATTTGATTATAATTAATTTTCCAAAACATTTAAGAGATTCAAATTATTACTACGTTACTCCCAGAGCCATGTATTATAGGTGTACTTAATTTCAAATGGATTCATTGAAAATTGTGGATTTCTATAGAACATATACATACATATTTACATACATACATACATTTTTCCCATTTCATTTTTATATATATAGATAATCTATTAAAATTATTAAACCACTCCTCCACCGGCTCCACTGCTATAATAATACAAACTATCAAAATAATAAAGGTACTAAACCAGTATAATTTAGTGTTAAGTAGTATAATAAATAGTTAATGTAAATGATGGTAACCTCCAAAACAGGTCTCCTAAGGAGGTACCTAATTTCTGATGAATGTACTTAACTCCCTGTATTTTACTTTGTATGCAGAAATAAATATTTTTATTATTATTTTATTATTTAAATTATTAAAGCAAGCATCCCAGGGGACAGATAAAAATTTATCGTTTAAGGAAGAATAATCCGCCTTAGAAAAATTATAAAAAAATTGGGAATTATTATAAAGAGTTTTCACAAAATTACATTCCAAATAAATTATCATAGGCTTTTAATAAAAATAAACGTAAGTAAATATTCAAAAGTATTATGTTTTTTCATGAACAAATTATTAATCTTGATGAATTAATATTTTCAGAATAATGCAAAGTATTGAAACTATAAATACAATATGCAATATTATGAATATGGCCAGGGCAGCAGACAGACTTGACGGGCCCCGGGGCTACTTAATAATACGGCCCCCCCCCCTCACCCATTAAGATTTTTTAGGTATGTAAAAGGCTATTGTGGCCTTCATGCCAAAAATTTTTTACACAATTTTTAAAACAGTTATACATAAGCTTAGCTTACAATATTTATTTAAATAAAAAAGTTATTTAAAAATTTCCTAAACATAGGGTTACCATAATTTATTGAGGCCAAACCCGGACAGACGACTTCCGGGGTGGTCTGAGGGTATGGAAATTTTTTTGAAAATTAGACACTGAAATCTGCGTTTTTAGCTATCCTGAGACGTGAAAAATATTACTTGCTTTGAGCTTAAAGGGCCTGGAGCCCGGGCCCCCACAGGAAAACATGTGCAAAAAATGATTTTGTGGAAATAAAAATGTTTAATGTAGAGCAATTGGACTGTATAGGTATAGGTGTAAAATACTCACACAACCCTTTCGTAGTATCAAGGTACTTCGAATAGACAAGGTAGGTCCATTCTGTTCGGGAGAATTCGTCTGTTTTCGGCTCTGAGCCCCTGGCGGCTCCTTGCTATTGTGGCCCAATGGAACTATATACAATTCTTCATATTAAATCAAATATTTTTCAATTTACATTTAAATATCACTTATTTGATGTTAATTAAAGATAAATTAGATAAAATGAATGTATAAAATATATAAATATGCAGGGGTTTATGTATAAAAAATCGTTTAACCACAAAATAGCGCTCGATCAGAATTATTTTAATTTTAACTTTTAATCTATATTATTTAAAAAAATCTGGTGTGACTGGCGCACAGCACACAACTTTCTCTTACCTTCGGTAATCGAAAGTTGTGTACTGTGCTTGTCACACCAGATTTTTTGTGTCGACATGTATTTAGTTTCCGACAGTAGGGTACGATTGAATTCAAGATGTAAAATTTATAAGTATGGGAAAATATTTATATTTTGATACCATGGCAACCATTTCTCCTATCTTTTCTATGGAGTACAAGAGTAAAGTGGTCTTCAGAAGATTTCAATCACAAAATGAGAATATACATTTTATAGAGAATCTAAAAAATAATTGATTTTTGAATTAAAAAAAAATCGTTGGAGCAAATTTTGAGAAAATCGAAAAAAACTGAAAAAGTGCATCAGTAAAGTACTAGTACTCTTTGGTCGATTTTGTTCAAAAGCTTCGTGTCACGTCCCATGGGGGTGCCTAACTTAAATATAAAATTTCAACCTCCTAGCTCTTTTCGTTCTTGAGATATTTTGTTCACAGACACACACACACACACACAGACAGACCATGTCGCGAAAGCCACTTTTTTGGATTCAGGGGACCTCAAAACGTGAAGATCCATCAAAATCTCGACATCGAATTTTTGACATGAATCCAATACTTTCTCTCTATATATATATTACATATAGATTGAAGATTGATGAGTGATGCCGAGAAACATACAATTAAAAAACCGCCACCACGCTGTCTTTTCGGGAAGGATGTAGGGAGGAAAAACAAAAAACAAGATTCTTTTATTTTTCCCCAATTGAGTTTTATTCCTGATATTTCAAAGGCACAAAGGCTCTTCTTCTTCAGAGGAAACTGAAAAATTCATAATGTTAACAAAAATATCTATAATAGTTTACAATTTCAACTTAGGGTAAAGACATTGTTGTACCTCATATTACACTCCGTTAACATTACAATTACAGCCAAGGTTTTTTTGCATCAAGAAAGCCATTTGACCTCGATATCGTTAGAGAGCATTCTAATTTTATAAACTCTATTACAATTCATTTATAATATTTCTTTATTTCAATGTATTAATATACTGTATATTAAAAATAAATCCAGGCTTTTAAGATCATTCAACCTTTTGTCTATATGTTATTTACATAGGCGCGGAACTGGGGGGAAAGGTACATTGCCCCCCTGGCATTATAGGGGGGGAAGAGGGGGCAAAATTTCTTCTTTTATTTCATTTATTTTTAAAAATGATATATTTTTACTTTTGAAAAATAAAATCTTCTAAATTAAAAGAGTAAGAAATTCATTTTTTTCAAATTTTTTCAAAATTTTTGATAAAATCACTAGAAAATTTTTTTAGTTTTAATTTTATTAAAATTGTGATTTTATTTAAAATTTTTAAAGTTTTATAGTAATTTGTTTTTGTTTTATACTATTTGATCATATTAAATTATTTTAATTTACTAAAAAAAATTTTTTGCCCCCCCTGATTCAAATTCGTTGGCGCCCCTGGTTATTTACTATTTATTTATACAAATTGATTAATACATTTTATTAAATTACTTTTATTTCATTTTTAACATTTAGAAAATTGGAAAGAAAATTTCTTATTATAATGATATTTAATTACATTCTCAGGAACGGAAGGAAAAGAAATTTGTTTTATTATAATTAAAAAATTAAAAAATTAAAAAACGAGATGCTAAATGAAGAGACGGGCTATTTTTCTGTTAATAGTATTTTATATTCTCCCATTAGATTATTTGTGTCCAATCTAAAATTTACCGCCCTCTTTATATTAAGTTGGATATAACATGTTTCTTTAAAATATCTCTTATGCCAGTTTTCTTCTCTGCAGAGAATCTTGACCGACGTTAGATTGAAATTGAAATTATGGCCTAAGTTTTGCGCATGTTGTTGCAGGGCTGTAACATTATTAGTTTTATTAACAGACCTTTTATGTTCATCTACCCTCAATTTCAATGCTCTTTTGGTGTTACCAATATACACTTTCTTACAGTCAATACACTCTATTTGGTAAACCGTGCTATGTATTTTTTCTTTCTTATCTTTATCCTTTGTGTTATAAAGGAACATTAAATTACCAGTTGTCTTGGGAATAATATTAATTTTATATTTTTGAAAAAGGGCTTTAATTTTATTATAATCTGGGGTGAAAGTTATTGGGAAATATCCGGAAATTTCTTTTTCTATCCGGTCGTTAGAGGGGGGAGATGAGGCAGGTGTATTGTTCATTTTTACTATTTTTGTTTTTGTCTTATTTATAATTTTGTTAATTAACGGGACGGGGTAATTATTGTTTTTTGTTATCTTTTTATATTTTTTAATATTATTTTCCCAAAAACAATTGTCACTTAAACTCAAAATTCTACATAGCAGGCCTTCGAGGACATTCATTTTATGAGTCATTGGACTGGATGAATGAAAATTTAAAATAATGTTACTTGCATAAGGTTTTTGGTACCAGTCAATGCCAATATTAGGTGTTTTATTGTAAAGGGTCATATCAAGAAAGTTAATACTCTTATTGTTTTCAATTTCCACTGTAAATTTTAAGGCACTATTATATGTGTTAATTTTCTCTAGTACGCTATCTAATTGGTCTAGTTTTACCGATGTGATACAGTCGTCGACATACTGAAAGAAAAACACGGGGTTGATTTTATCTATAATTGTGAAGTGGAAATCATGGATTACTAAATTAGCAAGTGCAGGTGCCATGTTGGTACCCATTCCCAAACCTTCTTTTTGCTTAAAATAATTATTATTAAATTCAAAGCAAGAATTTTCCAAGCAAAATTTTGTAATCCGTATGAATTCGTCTTGCGCGAGGTAAGTGTTATTTTCAATAACATTATGAATTTTTCAGTTTCCTCTGAAGAAGAAGAGCCTTTGTGCCTTTGAAATATCAGGAATAAAACTCAATTGGGGAAAAATAAAAGAATCTTGTTTTTTGTTTTTCCTCCCTACATCCTTGCCGAAAAGACAGCGTGGTGGCGGTTTTTTAATTATATTACATATATACATAGGTAAGAGAAAGTAAAAAATAGTAATAGGGAGAAAAATATAAGATAATTAATTTTCGATTCTTAATTAAATAATCAAAGGATTATATTTTTTTTCTATTTAGTTTCTTCTAAAAACGTAAAAAATATATATATATATATATATATATATATATATATATATATATTATTATGTTATTTCGCCCTTATGTGGGTTTAAATAAACATTTAAAAAAAAATTATTATTATTAAAATTAATTGCTGATTAGGGAAAAATAAAAAGAAAAATTTATTTGGGTGAATGATTGATTTATTGGAAAATTTAATATAAAATTTGATTGTTGATTGGTCATTGGCTTCGCAACAATGACTTTGGGGGTAACAATAAAAAAGGGTATTGAGTAATCTGTCGACTGGCTCAGGCTCCAAGGTTCATATTTGCTCAAGATTAAAACAATATTTTTACTTTCTCTTACCTATGTATATATGTAATATATATATAGAGAGAAAGTATTGGATTCATGTCAAAAATTCGATGTCGAGATTTTGATGGATCTTCACGTTTTGAGGTCCCCTGAATCCAAAAAAGTGGTTTTCGCGACATGGTCTGTCTGTGTGTGTGTGTGTGTGTGTCTGTGTGTGTGTGTGTGTGTGTGTGTGTTCAATTTTAAGCATGAAGGAATTGAGCTAGGAGGTTGAAATTTTATATTTAAGTTAAATACCTCCCGGGACCGGAAAAATAAGCTTTTAATCAAAATCGGCCAAAGAGTACTAGTACTTTACTGATGTACTTTTTCAGTTTTTTTCGATTTTCTCAAAATTCGCTCTAACGATTTTGATTAAAATTCAAAAATCAATTATTTTTTAGATGCTCTTTCAAATGTATATTCTCGTTTTCCCCTCAAAATTGTTTGAAGCACACTTTACTCTTGTGCTTCATAGGAAAGATAGGAGAAATGGTTGCCATGGTTACAAAATATAAATATTTTCCCATACTTATAAATTTTACATCTGAATTCAACAAATATTCCCTACTGCCGGGAACTAAATACATGTCGACACAAAAAATCTGGTGTGACAAGCACAGTACACAACTTTCGATTACCGAAGGTAAGAGAAAGTTGTGTGCTGTGCGCCAGTCACACCAGATTTTTATTATTAAAATTTTAAAGAAGAGATTTGATCTTTTCAACATCAATGAATTAGATTTAATAAGAATTTATATTGAAAGTTAATTAAATGGAAATCAAGTGACACACACAATTTGCTCTTGTTGAACGAGTAACGTTGATCAGGACTTATCTGGTTGAAGAGAGTGATGGCTGTTGCAGCACGAGGCCCAAGCTATCGTTGATGGAGATAGTTTGGATAGCGTTTCGGTGACGGGCTTGCCCAAGTACATTTCGGTCGCCTTGGCTGCCTTCATCAGGAAGAGTTTCGGCAACGGAAGAAGCAAAGTGTTGCAAAGAAATGGTTGTCGTCAGTTGGCCGGAAATGATGGCGTTAAAAATTATAAAACTTCTTCTCTCTTCGCATGGACTCAATTAATGATTACGAGTGAATTTTCGTGATAAAATAAAGACTGGGCATAATTATCATTTTTGGCTTTATTTTAAATTTTCATTCTTCATTTATGACACTGACAAAAAGGTTTCAATTTATATATTTTCCCTCATACATTAAAGTAGCGCCTGTAATGTGAATAAAAAGTAAATCAAATATTCTAGTTTGTTATTTTAATCATATTTTTATTTTGTACATACCTGGATAAAATTTCTTTAGATATCTTGTGCATTGTATTAGTAAAGAATTGGGATTTGTCAGATTCCACTTTTCGGACATTTTACAATTTAAAATTAATTTTCTTATGTTTGTTTCCTTTTAAGAGACCTAATTTAATAAAAGTTTAATTTAATAAATGCCTATTAACTCCAATTAAATAAAAAAAGTCAAAGTCAAAATACTTACGAATGAAATGACAGTTCGAGGTTATGCCACATCTTACTTATTTCCTTTTTTTACTTCTTATTACATAATAATTGCGCTAAAATCTCATCGTTATATTGTTCAAATAATTAGTCGATAACACAAATAAGGGTGCAAAACTCTATATATGCAAAGTAAATTAAATAAATGCCAAGAAATGAATCGCACACAAATAAACGCATTGCTTTTCTATGGGCGAGTGGTGGGAGGGAGCCGCCATCCAATCAAAATCGGGTATACCAAAAACTTAGGAAATGGGACTATGGACCTACCTTGTCTATTCGAAGTACCTTGGTAGTTGCCTGTCATATTCACACGGCCGCTACTTAAATCGCGAGTATCCTATCAACCTGCTCAATTCCCTCCAAATTTTAAACTTCAACATTTGAAGGGACAAAAAGTTAGCCTAGTCGTCCACTGGACGCTACCGCTACAAGGGCGACAACAAGAGACGCGACAACACGCGACAAGGGTCGTCCACTGCACGCTACTTCGCGCTACATTTGACATAAAATATCATATAAATTTCTAACCAATAAATAAAACAAATCCATATAATTTTAATAAATAATTAAATTGAAATATAAAACCAAGATAAAAATGTCCTAATTTATATTTATTTTCGCTAAATTTTCAAATAATCTTATTTTAAAATTCTTTATATTCTGGGATGAAGGTTATTTTAAATAGTCCTCGAAGAGCCGCAGTTACTTCACCAAATCACTCAATGTGAAAAAAACAAAAATGTATAATTTTATCAATTTAATATATATATATACAGTATATCACAAAAAATTGTAATGTCGACTATAAAAGAATAAGTAAGTGTTGAATATAAAATAAATTACACATACTCTATGTTTATCTTTAAAGGTCCTGACAGTGATGAAAAATCGAAACTGATATTTGCAAAGCAGTCGATTCTTGAAACAGTTAATAAAAAATTTAAAAAATTTATGAAAATTCATTTAAACACACACTCACCGAACAAACAGTGATTGATGAAGTAACTACGGCTCTTCGAGGTCTCTTTAATCTTATTTTGGCCCCCGGGTGTGGCGTAGTAGGTAGCGTGCCTACCTCCTATACCAAAAGTCGCGGGTTCGGACCCAGGCAGTCCGATGATTTTATTTAAGCCATCTGGATACCAGATGGCTTAAATAGAAATGCCTGAACCCATAATTGTACAACAAATTGAATATCGACATTTTTTAATTTGTTTTATTCAATTCCATCAATTTTATTAAGAAAAAACAAAGTGTTGCGGTTTTTTTTTGCCGGTGAGAGTATTTTAGGTTAGAAAAACAAAAGGTTAGACTCTACAACGCGCTACAGATCCCATTTTTTTGGGATCTGTAGCGCCTTGTCGCTCGAAGCGCGTTGTAGCGTGATGTCGCGCGCTTCTAGTGGACGACCAGCCTCAATTGATTCACACACATTGGGATCTGTAGCATGTTGTAGCGCTTGTAGCGGTAGCGCGTTGTCGCGTCCAGTGGACGACCAGCCTTATTCTTAATAATTACTCTGGTATTGTTAATAAAATGTTGTATAGTTTGTATTTGGTTATTATGTTTTTAACTTGCTTTCTTCAATTTGAATAAATATGGCCTACAAGACCTTAAATTAAAAAAAAAAAAAACCTTTGCTATAAAAAAAATCTGGTGTGACTGGCGCACAGCACACAACTTTCTCTTACCCTTCGGTAAGAGAAAGTTGTGCACCGTGCTGGTCACACCAGATTTTTTGTGTCGAGATATATGTAGTTTCCGATAGCACCTTAGTTTCAAACTTGCATTTTAAATGTTGACTGCTCCAAATAAACTATGGTTATTTTTCAAAATTTTAATCTCATATTTGGACATTTTATACACAATATAGAATCGTAAATAAATACAAAATTTCATAAGAATTGGAAAAAAAAATTTTAAATGCCTAAAAAGTTCCAAAGGGGACCCCCTTTTGAATCGAAATTAACATACAAATCCCTATAGGAAATTAACATTGTTCCTATGCGAAGATAAGGTGGAAAGGGAATTTAAAAAGAGTAGAGAGAGACGATAATGTTTGCAAGTGAGAGAGAGACATATATGTTTTCTTTGAAACAATTAAAGACACAAATAAAATAAAAATAAATGGGAATTTAAATAATAATTGATTTTTAATCTAATAAAAAGAAAAAGATTTAAATTCCGTTACCATGGCAACCATTTCTATCTTTCCTATGAAGAACAAGAGTAAAGTGGTCTTCAGAAGATTTCAACGGCAAAATGAGAATATACATTTTAAAGAGCATCTAAAAAATAGTTCATTTATGAATTTTAAAAAAAATCCTTGGAGGGAATTTTGAGAAAATCGAAAAAAACTGAAAAAGTACATCAGTAAAGTACTAGTACTTTTTGGCCGATTTTGTTCAAAAGCTTATTTTGAGATTCTTCAAAGGTACCTAAGTTAAATATAAAATTTCAATCCGCTAGCTCAACTCCTTCATGCTAAAAATCTGTCCACACACACATACACACACACAGACACACAGACACACACACACAGACCAATTTGCGGGACCCACTTTTTTTGGACTCAGGGGACCTCAAAACATGTATATCCATCAAAATCTCGACATCGAATTTTTGACATGATCGCAATACTTTCTCTCTCTATATATTTCATATATAGGGTAAGAGAAAGTAAAAATAAATAAATAAATAAAATAAAACACTCGATTATTTGTTTACAATTAATAAATAATTTTAAACAAATAGATATTTGGGTTATTACTCAATTTTTTTATCTTTATTTTGGCTAAACATTAAAATTTTAAATTTAAACTATTCACATACATTTGATTAGAAAATTGTATTCAATGTATGAAAAATATTAATATCACTAGGAAATGACATTCACGCTCTGTCCATGGTACGATAATAATAAAATTTGGGGCATTATCATGATTAAGCTACGTATAATTGTGTATGCCCAATATAACTTGGTGAGGATTATATATATTTTTAGACATTAACCTGGCCCTGAAGATGGTCCCATCCGAAACGTCGGCCCTGGTTTATTAATAAATTGAAATATAACTTGCTGCTTGCTCATTCATTCTTCTTATTTAAATATCTTTTTATATAAACATTTTTCTAAAATTATTTTTTTTATGTAAAACATTTACCCTCTTTTCCCACTCAATCAAAATTTTTCAATTTCCTCCACTAGCTTCAGATTTGTTTCTTTTTCGCGCATTTTTTTGGAAAGTATCGAGGAAACCAGGCGACTGAGTAGCTTGGAGACCTGCATGTCCAGTCTCTTGGCAACTGAGTCGCGCAGTCGCCGAGTATCGGCGACTGGAGTTTCCCCGTGTGAATGGCGCCATTGGATTACACATGTCGAGTCGCTTCGCTACCCAGTATCCTAGTTGCTCGGAGATTTGAGTATCCCCGTGTGAATACAGCCTTAATTTTAATAATTTCTTACCAGCTCGTGATTCTTTTGATTATATACTCTATGATGAATAGGATTTGGACCCCGGTGGAAACCGAAACCGGTATACCGGTTTTTTGGCTAATTTTCAAAAACCGAATTCGGTTTTTTTTTAATTTTTTTTTCAGTAATACTTGTATTCAAATTATAAATTAGCCCATTAACCCATGGTTCAGAGACAAGACATTAGCTTCTAGTGGCTTGGGGTTTCGAGTTCGCTTCCCGTACCAAGCGAGAAAAATTTATTTCATTTGAAATAAATAGGGATGGAGTCTAAATGGCCTTAGATGCCGAAAAGGTCCTTAAACAAATTAAAAAAAAAAAATTATAAATTATTTATATTTTTTCCCCTTTTTTTCCAATAAATAACACTGTGCGGCAAGAAAAAAAGCCCCGAGATAATTTCTTCAGATTCTTAAGTAAAATGACCTCCTGAATCCAAAATATGACCTCCGTTTTCCCCCACCATGTACCGTTTTCGTTATAAATGTACTAAAAAGAGAAAAATCTGGTGTGACAAGCACAGAACATAACTTTCGATTACCGAAGGTATGAGAAAGTTGTGTGCTGTGCGCCAGTACAATTTATAAGTATGGCAAAATATTTATATTTTGTTACCATGCAACCATTTCTCCTATCTTTTCTATGGAGAACAAGAGTAAAGTGGTCTTCAGAAGATTTCGATGACAAAATGAGATTATACATTTTATTGAGAATCTAAAAAATAATTGATTTTTGAATTTAAAAAAAATCGTTGGAGCAAATTTAGAGAAAATCGAAAAAAACTGAAAAAGTGCATCAGTAAAGTACTAGTACTCTTTGGCTCTTTTTGATCAAAAGCTTCGTGTCACGTCCCATGGAGGTGCCTAACTTAAATATAAAATTTCAATCTCCTAGCTCTTTTCGTTCTTGAGATATTTTGTTCACAAACAGACACACAGACAGACCATGTCGCAAAAACCACTTTTTTGGGGGGACCTCAAAACGTGTATATCCATCAAAATCTCGACATCGAATTTTTGACATGAATCCAATACTTTCTCTATATATTGTAACGGTTACATATAAATTTCAGCCTAAAATAAAATTTTTTTTTTTTTTTTAATTTGAAATTCCTATCGGGATCCCCGTTTATTTACCCGAGGTCCTTTCGTGTACGAAGACACACACCTCAAACCCAACCGGCCTCTGGCCGTAGCCATCTACCGGCACCCCGTGAAGTTACATCATTTCCTATCTCTAGCTCCTCCTCCTGCTTTCGTCTCTAGCTAGTGAACTAATCCTTATTTCTGGTTCCAACCGGCTCCTTATATCCAGCCTCTTCTATGCTATGGAGGATGTCCTCCTGGTTTGAGGAGGGGCTCCCTCAGCACCGGCGTGTAGCCTACTCCTTTCGAAGAATGCATCACTGAGAGGGAACCTTCTTTACGTCCCTTCCACAGGACGGGATGCCACATCAACTCCCACTCCTCGTAGAGTTGCCTGAGGGCATAGGCGTAGCCAGAAATTTTTGATGGGGGGGGGTTTAGGATTATTTCTCCCCCCCCCCACCCCCGACTAATTGGGCAGTATAAGGCGTCTAATGAAATATATGACTAGCCACTTACCCCACCTTCGCCCCCCCTGGACCCCCCCTCGAGGTGGCTCGGGCCCGCCCTTTCTTAATTAAGTGCCGAAATTTTTCAATCAACTCGTATCAGGCAATAAATAATGCAAATCTCTTAATTTTATGTATATGGGCCTAAAATACCGGGGTGTCTCTCTATGTGTTTCTCTTGACCAGACTCCTATCTCAGAACATCTCAGATGATCTCACAAGGGGAGTGCATGACCTTCATAACACCGATTTGAACGAAATTTTTTTTATATGTAGTACTTAATGAAAAAGTAATTCTGTTAAAGCGAGAAGGCGCACTACTCAACCGTTCGTCTTAAAAAAAATGTTAAAGATTTTGTCAGCATGCCTTATGCCGTTGCTAGCAATAACATTAACAAAAGCCGCGGTGGCTAAATCGGTAAGGTTCATTCTTTGTAAACAGAAAATCTCGAGTTCGAATCATGCCTTGTGCAACTATTTTTTTTTTTTTTTTTTTTTTTTTGTAATTTATTTATTTTTTTGGATTTTTACTTTTTAAGAATTTTTTTATTATTAATAAATAAATAAAAAAAAAGTTTCTTTTAATTAATGGCTTTTAATTTTTAACTTGTTTTCCAATATATTTAAAAAAAGTTATTATACGAGAAATATATTACTATTAATTGAACATATAAATAAATTTAAAATTAACATAATAAAAAATACATAAAGGTCAAAAAATATAGGAGCGAAAATAAATCAAAGAAATATATATAGCATAATACTCTTACAATGTTAATATGTTAATTTTAAATTTATTTATATGTTCAATTAATAGTAATCGGAGTGGCCGCTGGGTGGAAGCCCCAAATAAATTAAAAATTAATTAATAGTAATATATTCAGGGCCGGATCTAGGGGGGGGGGGCAGTGGGTGCACGTGCCCCGGGCGGCAGATATCAGGGGGCGGCAAATTTTGCATCTCTAAAAAAAAGGTAAAATATTTTTTCGGACGGGAAAATTTGGTTCCGCGAAAAAAAAAAAAAATTTCGCAGAAAAATTTTTGAGATCAGGGATAATTTTAAGGAGGGGGCGGCAAATTAAATTTTGCCCCCCCCCCCTAAAAAAATCTCCTAGTTCCGGCCCTGAATATATTTCTCGTATAATAATTTTTTTAAATATATTGGAAAACAAGTTAAAAATTAAAAGCCATTAATTAAAAGAAACTTTTTATTTATTTATTAATAATAAAAAATTCTTAAAAAGTAAAAATCCAAAAAAAAAATAAATTACAGGAAAATAAATAAATTACAAAAAAAAAAAAAAAAAATAGTTGCACAAGGCATGATTCGAACTCGAGATTTTTTGTTTACAAAGAATGAACCTTACCGATTTAGCCACCGCGGCTTTTGTTAATGTTATTGCTAGCAACGGCATAAGGCATGCTGACAAAATCTTTAACATTTTTTTTAAGACGAACGGCTGAGTAGTGCGCCTTCTAGCTTTAACAGAATTACTTTTTCATTAAGTACTACACATAAAAAAAATTTCGTTCAAATCGGTGTTATGAAGGTCATGCACTCCCCTTGTCAGACCTCTTTAAGAAAAAAAATAAAAAATTTATTTATATAATAATTTTTATTATTTTTCATTTGCGAGATTTAATCAATTTTAAGCGGCTTTAATTTTTTATAAAGCATAACAAAAATCAATTCTTTTCAATGGGAAAATTCTGAATTTTCTCGAATTTTTTGCGTTTTATTTAATTTTTTTTTTTTTTTTTAACCTAGAGAAAATTATTATATTTTACTTTCTCTTACACTATATATGAAATATATAGAGAGAAAAAGTATTTTGCATTATAGAGCTTAAATATCTAGTCATGGCTTGGGTCCAATGGGGGGTTTGAACCCCAAAACCCCCCGTGGCTACGCCTATGCCTGAGGGCTATTGTGGTGACATCCTATATTCAAATCCAGGGCTTGCTTGAAGATTTGTTTACATTAAATAAATATTTTTATTTAATGAAAAATCCCGCACGCCAAGGATTTGAACAGGGATCTTCTTTGCAGAAGCTGACACCCTAGCTCACTACACCAGCGAGCCCTCTTTTTTATATGTTACACAACTATTTTTAAATTGAAGCAAATTCAAAAGGGGAGAGCGAGATGGTTCGTTCAGGTGACGACAGGTAGTAGCACTTGACGGAATAGAGCTGTCATAGTCAAGTTTTAAAATTGAAATGAAATGAAAATAAGAATTATATAATTAATTAGAGTCACAGGGAATAAAATTATTTTTAATTAACGAACAACAGAAACTTATCAGAATAAAAACTAAAAGAGATTTTGAGTAAAGATGCAAAAGAAACAAGAAAGCGCCTTCAACCTGGGAGTTAGGCAACCCAATGAACAAAAGAAAATATGATGTGGGGGCGCTGAATGAAGTCACGTGACCTGTCCCTCATCGAAGAAAGAACGAGAAGGCAAAGCACTCAAAAAAGATGGCCGCTACCGTTTAAACGCATCACATCGCAGCAACACATGTTCCTCCCATACCAGCAAATTAGAAGAGTTAAATAGAAAATATTGTACAAAGTTTATTTCTGAAGTAATCCCAGTAAACCCAAACTAATTTTTTTAACTGTACAAGTGAAGGGGACCAAGGAATTAGTGCCAGAAGAGGAACTCTACGCGTTAAAGAAGCTTCCCAACGGACTTTTCCGCCATCAGCCCAGATCCACGAAACGCAAGTTAAAAATCTTATTTCAGTACTGAATTAACAAAAATAAAATAAATTGACGTCAAATAAACTTAAATTATTAAACCTTAATGGTTATTATTAATTAATTAAAGAAGGGAATAAAGTAATTTAAAATAATTTTTTTTTTTTTGCAAATAAATAAAAGAGATCTTAAATATAATTTTTCATTAAATATTGAAATAATAATAATTTAAAACTAAAATTTGAATAATTAAAAATAGAATCAGCATAATTGAAGTTAAGAAATAAATAATTAAAGATCAAACAGGGAACGGGAAACAAACAAGTAAAAACTAAAGAAAACGGCCATATTGTTTTATTTTAGTTTTTAAAGGCCCCCATACCCGTGCAGGTCGTCCTCAAGGAAAAAAGTCTCAAGGATTTTCTCGAGGATTTCCCCATGGAAAAATTCGGACATACACGGTAGGGTTTTCCTCGAGGAAACGGATTTGAGGATTATCTCAAGACCAACACACTAGTTCTCTTTTGACGGTTGTTGTTCATTTGTAGAATTTTTTTAATATGTTTTCATATTCAGATAAAATTATAATAAATAATTAATAATAATAATTATTATAATAATAAAAATTCTTATATTTTAATTGAATAATAGAACGTGGCTGTAGATGATATGTTTAATAGGAAAGAGGATGCAGCCAAATAATTGAGCCTATTTATTTCAAATGATTTGTAGTCAATTCAAATGAAATAAATATTTCTCGCTTAGAACGGGAATAATCTCTTTTCTCTGAGTCACGGGTTACGAGCCATTTGAAATATTCCAAATACATATTTTAAAAATCTGGTGTGACTGGCGCACAGCACACAACTTTCTCTTACCTTCGGTAATCGAAAGTTGTGAACTGTGCTTGTCACACCAGATTTTTTGTGTTGAGATATATTTAGTTACCGACAGTAGGGTACATTTGAATTCAAGATGTAAAATTTATAAGTTTGGGAAAATATTTATATTTTGTTACCATAGCAACCATAGGAGAAATTCCTATCTTTCCTATGAAGAACAAGAGTAAAGTTGTCTTCAGATTATTTCAATCACAAAATGAGACTATACATTTTAAAGAGCTAAAAAATAATTGATTTTTGAATTTAAAAAAAAATCGTTGGAGCGAATTTTGAGAAAATCGAAAAAAACTGAAAAAGTGCATTAGTAAAGTACTAGTACTCATTGGTCGATTTTGTTCAAAAGCTTCGTGTCACGTCCCATGGGGGTGCCTAACTTAAATATAAAATTTCAACCTCCTAGGTCTTTTCGTTCTTGAGATATCTTGTTCACAGACACACAGACAGACAGACACACACACACACAGACACACAGACACACACACACAGACAGACCATGTCGCGAAAACCACTTTTTTGGATTCAGGGGACCTCAAAACGTGAAGATCCATCAAAATCTCGACATCGAATTTTTGACATGAATCCAATACTTTCTCTCTCTATATATATATATTACATATATACATAGGTAAGAGAAAGTAAAATTACCGCCTGAGGCCGCCTGAAGTGACCATACACGCAGCGATAAACTGACAGAATTTCGGCCTCGAGGAAAATATTATTGAATTTCAATCAGGATTTTTTGGCCTCGAGGCAGCCCTTTGGCCTCGAGGCCGCTACCACACACGTTGAGGATTTCCTCGAGGCGAGCCCTATTCCGGCCGGGCCTTGAGGAAAACCGGATGGTGTATGGGGGCCTTAAGGAATAAAATAAAGGAAAAGAATAATAAATTGAATTCGATTGAGTAAAATTCAAGACCAAATTTATTGAATCGTGATCGAAATACAATTTTTTTTTTTAAACAAAACTTAATAAAATTGCTTGCCAAAATTTAAGTGATTTAGTCCAAAGAGAGGAGTCGCAATCTGAAACAAATAAAAATAATAGAAATGAACAATTTTGAATAAATTGAATTGGAAAATAATATTAAAAATTAAAAGTTAGTTTCATGGGCGTAGCCATGGGGAGGCAGGGGGGCCCGTTGCTCCCCCCTGGCTGGTCCTAAAAATTAAAAAAAAAAATATATAGATCTATATATTTTTTCCATTGGAAATTTTTTTCAACACCCCAATTCACTACATTAATTTAATAATTTTTTTTTTTTTTAATTTTTTTTTTTTTTTTATTTTTTTTATTTAAGCCATCTGGATACCAGATGGCTTAAATAAAAATGCCTGGACCCTAATATATATAAATTCATAAATAACGGTTATCGTAAATGTCTTATATGGCCTGAGCTGCCGAAAAGACAGTGTGAATGTGTGTGTGAGTGTGAGTGTGAATGAGAAAAAAGTGTGAATGTTTAAAAAAGAAAAAAAAAAAAAAAAAATTTTTTTTTATTTAAATAAATAATTAATACTCTATGTATATAATAATTGCAAACCCCCCCTCATTCGCCCTAACGAGGGGTTGGCCCCCCAACAAGAAGTCTGGCTACGCCCATGGTTAGTTTTATAAATTTTTTTTTAAACAAATAAATTGTGAGAAAATTTTTTTTTTTTTAATATCAAATATAAGACTTAATGAATAAAATAATTGAAATAAACTGAAATTTTTTAAGTAATTGCCAATAATATTGAAAGATTTAATAAATAAAATCAAACATAAACAAATAAACACAGAATTTAATTAAATATCAAGGAAATTAGCGTAAAGCAAAGGAAGAAATAATAAACTTTTTAACCAAACAAAGAAATTTGAATAAAATCGAATTCAATTAATTATTATTTTATTATTTTTTATTAATATCTGTAAACCGATTGTGACATTAAATATCAAAAATTCTTTCACTAAGAGCTGAACGAATTGGGAGAGCAACCACTGTTACTTCTCTCCCCTTCCAGGATCGAACAAACTAGAAATTTTTTTCAAAATTTAATAATTTTTTTTTTATTTTTTTAATTAAATGCTTTTATTTAACTTACTCTTTCAAGGTCACCAACTTTATGGCTTTGTTAAGGACATTTCCCGATGAGCTAGAGGTGTGAAATTTGATATTTAAGAGTCATTTTTGATGACGCAAATTGTGAGTTTGGTTTTACCCAAATGGACCAAACTAATGTGGTACTTTATTTGAAACCCTTCGTGAATTAATGTAATTTCAAAAGACTTTCCGATGGGCTAGAGGTGTGAAATGTAATACTTAAGAGTCTTTTTTGATGACGCCACTATATGGTGGTTTTGATCAAAATAGACCAAACTAATGCGGTACTTTATTTGAAACCCTTCGCGAATTAATGTAATTTCAAAAGACTTCCCGATGGGCTAGAGGTGTGAAATGTAATACTTAAGAGTCATTTTTGATGACGCCACTATATAGTGGTTTTGATCAAAATAGACCAAACTAATGCGGTACTTTATTTGAAACCCTTCGTGAATTAATGTAATTTCAAAAGACTTTCCGATGGGCTAGAGGTGTGAAATGTAATACTTAAGAGTCTTTTTTGATGACGCCACTATATGGTGGTTTTGATCAAAATAGACCAAACTAATGCGGTACTTTATTTGAATCCCTTCGCGAATTAATGTAATTTCAAAAGACTTCCCGATGGGCTAGAGGTGTGAAATGTAATACTTAAGAGTCATTTTTGATGACGCCACTATATAGTGGTTTTGATCAAAATAGACCAAACTAATGCGGTACTTTATTTGAAACCCTTCGCGAATTAATGTAATTTCAAAAGACTTCCCGATGGGCTAGAGGTGTGAAATGTAATACTTAAGAGTCATTTTTGATGACGACTATATGGTGGTTTTGATCAAAATAGAAAACTAATGGGTACTTTATGAACGGAATAAGTAATTAAAAGAGATGGGTAGAGGTGTGAAATGTAATATAAGAGTATTTTGATGACGACTATATGGTGGTTTTGATCAAAATAGACCAAACTAATGGGTACTTTATTTGAAACCCTTCGCGAATTAATGTAATTTCAAAAGACTTCCCGATGGGCTAGAGGTGTGAAATGTAATACTTAAGAGTCATTTTTGATGACGCCACTATATGGTGGTTTTGATCAAAATAGACCAAACTAATGTGGTACTTTATTTGAAGCCTCACGCAAATAAGGCCCTATTAACTATAGTTTTGAATTTTGATATTTACGAGTCATTTTTTTATGATAATGAATAAATTTTCAATTGAACCAAATCAATACAGGCCAAACTAATGTGGTACTTTATCATATTGATGATTTTTGATAAGACTAAAAGACTAAAAAAGCTTAAAATAAAAATAAAAATAAAATAAAAAAAAGATTTAAAAAAAATGCTTTTATTTAAATTGAACTAAAAAGAGAGAAATAAGAGAGAAATAATTTAATTGTTCTTGCTAAAATTTTTTAATATTTATTACTTAAAATAAAAGCGTGGGGCGCTTCGAAGTGATTCCGAGGCTCGCGCCCCACGCTTTTATTTTAAGTCATAAATATTAAAAAATTTTAACAAGAACAATTAAATTATTTCTCTCTTATTTCTCTCTTTTTAGTTCAATTTAAATAAAAGCATTTTTTTAAAAATCTTTTTTTTATTTTATTTTTATTTATTATTACTTTAGAGTTAGCGTCATTCCAGATTAACATATCCCACCAAATCCTCACCACACAACATTAAAATTACTAAGTTGTTATATCACTAACAAATTAACATCTAAAGTCACAGTAACAAGTAACAAATCCCCATCCATAACCTGTCATATCCAAAAAGATCCCATCCTCCTAGAACCTACTAACAAAATTAGATTTTTTTATTTTATTTTATTTTTTTTGATTTCGGCGATAAGAAACATAAAATCTTGGTTAATTGACATTGGAGAGGGAGGGGGATAACGGTGATTGCTGTCCCAGCCTGGAAGCACCTGAACTCAACCAAATAAAACATTTTTTTATTTTTAACTGTACAGCAAGAGGAGATCTCAACGGAGATCAAGGAGAAAATAAAACTTGTAAACCATCTCTCTCATTCAAATAATAAAATTTTCAGCTATTTTTTTTTTTAATAAAAATTTATTCGTTAATGTTTGTTTATGCATTGTTGCACACCTGAATCACATTCCCCCCCCTCCTCGTGGCAAGAATCTTTCCTCGCAGGCGGAGACGGACCAGAGTGCAGCGGACCAACAGCAGTGCATAGCTCATTAACGGATTGGAGGTCCCGACCAAAAATACGGGCCGACCAGTTGAGTAACGTGACAACCCGGGGGAATTCAAAGATTTAACAACTCTATATTAATACGTACACGTTACAATATATTAACATATATATAGAGGTAAGAGAAAGTAAAAATAATTATGTATAATTTCTTTAAAATTATATTAAAAATTAATATATGTAACTAAAAGCGTGGGCGCGGGATTTGCAAATTTTAATTATACATATAAGGAGGCCTATTATGTTTTATGAATACATTTTAATACCATAGACTTGGCAGACAAAACAGTTTGAAAACTGACTCAAATGTACCAGTTAGATTAATTAATTTTTGCTTTCTCGTACCTCTATATATATATGTTAATAGATTAGAGAGAAAGCATTGGATTCCTGTTAAAAATTTGATGTCGAGATTTTGATGGATATACATACACGTTTTGAGGTGTGAAGTATGTGCACCGCTTGTTGAATTTGTATTGTATCCTAGCGACTAATACTTAACAAAGTGTATTATGTTATTCAACTGTTTATATATTGATTGTATATTTTTTTTATATTTTTCTTTACGTTCAAATTAAACGTTTTATACAAATTCTCTGCTCATTTTATCAGAGGTTATGGGCCCAGTCTCGTGGTTTTGAGCAAGATCGTTGTTTGATGTTATCTCGGAATTGTGGAATCGTACGGGAATTGAAACGTGCAACACAAAGAAGTTAACATAAAACATGACGACGGAAAATCGAAACTCGGTGACTGCCGGAATAAAACAATTTGACGGAAAAGGTTTTTATGCCTGGAAAATTCGTATTCATGCAGCTTTGGACGAGTTGGGCATATTAAAGGTAATTGATCATAATTACGTAAATATGAATGAAAAGACGTTTGATCAAGCAAACCGGAAGGCCAAGAACATAATAATTCAAAGTTTGAACGATCGTATTCTGCATAGTGTTCACGACAAAACAAACGCTAAAGAAATTATGGATTGCCTTGAAAAAACGTATGCTCGTTCCGGTCTCTCAGAACAAATTACGTTGAAAAGCAAATTACATGCCATGACATTCAAAAGCGGATCGCTGTCGGTATATTTTGAAGAGTTTGATCGATTAGTTACCGATCTTTCAAACGCTGGCTCCATTCTTGAAGACCAGGAAATCGTTGCCATCCTTCTCGGAGGAATGCCTAGAACGTATAACGCCGTTACTACATCACTGGATGTGTTCTTTACGAATTAAGATGCGATCGATTTCCAATTTGTGAAAAATAAGCTGTTGCTGGAAGAGGCAAGACAAAGAAAACAAGGTCATGATAGTGCACCAACCGCCTTTTTGGGTCAACGTGGACCTGGAAAACCTTCACGATTTCATGGAAAAAAGAACGCCAACACTAATCAGTTTCCATATAAATGTTACAGGTGCCACGAAGTCGGTCACAAAAGAAGTGAATGTCCTAAAAATAACGCTGAAGAAAATTCAAAAACCGGTGGAGGTTCTCAAATTCAAAGTTCTGACTCCAAGTCTAAACCAAATTCTCACCATCATGCTGTTCCAAGTACCGCTCACGTTGAAGCTGATGAGGAAGAACAAATTGCGTTCGGCTGTGAATCAAAGAAATTACGAGAAAATTCTGGAAAAATTCACAAATCTACTGCGGCTGTTGAGTTCCTAGTCGACTCCGGATCAAGCGATCATCTCATCAACGACGACTCTCTCCTGACTGAAATAGAAGACCTCGAGACCCCGATCATCATCCGAGTGGCCAAGGAAGGTGAATCGCTACTGGCTACAAGAAGAGGCACACTTCATACAACAGCATGTAAACTTATAAATGTATTGTATGTACCTAAACTAAGAAATAATCTTTTATCTGTGTCAAAAATGTTAGATTCTGGTTTGAAAGTGGTTTTTACTGATTCAAAAATTTTGGTCTTAGACAAGAAAGGACAGATTTTTCTAGAGGGTAGCAAAAAGGGTGTGATGTTTAGAATGATTTTTCATATTGAAAATTGTAACGATAAGTCAGCCCTTAAGGCTTATTCAGTTTCAAATGATCGTATGCTATGGCATCGTAGGTTAGGTCATGCATCTGATGGAAAATTGGGAATTATGATAGAAAAGGGTTTGATAAGTATTGATAAAAGTCAAGGCAAAAATGAGGAAATTTTATGTGAACCTTGTGTAAAAGGTAGACAAACTAAAGATCATTGTGCCAGATATGATGGTAAAACTAGTCGACCCTTAGAATTAATTCATTCAGACGTGTGTAGTCCCATAAATCCCCCAACTCATGATGGTAAACGCTATATTTTAACTTTTCATGACGATTTTTCAAAATTTACCTATGTTTATCTATTAGAACATAAATCGCAAGTACCGGAATGCTTTAAGCAATTTGTCACAAAAGTAAATGCTCAGTTTAATTCAAAAGTTTCGCGATTTAGGTGCGATAATGGTACAGAATATATGAATAACGAGTTATTAGATTTTTGTGAAGTTCAGGGAATTAGGTTAGAAAATACGGTTCCATATTGTCCGTTTCAAAATGGAAAAAGTGAAAAATTAAATCGGACTCTTGTCGAAAAAGCCAGAACGTTAATTGCTGAATATTCTCTTGACCGTGAACTATGGGGCGAAGCTATATATACAGCTACTTATATAATAAATCGAATTCCAACTGTTGAAAAAATTATTCCAGCTGAAAAATGGATGGGTGAAAAGCCAAATTATGCTAAATTAAAAACTTTTGGTTGTCCTGCTTATGCCTTGATTCCACCTGAAAAACGGGCTAGTAAATTTGATGAAAAATCGAAAAAGATGATTTTTGTTGGATACACTACTAACGGTTTTCGTTTGTGGGATAGTGATGCCAGGAAAATAGTCCGCGCTAGACATGTCGTGTTCGATGAGTCTCTGCCGGAACGACGATTGGACTCTCCGACTAAGGCCGATGTCGAAGGAAATGAAGAAATCGTCGAGGGTGAGGCTGTCGATCCGGTGAGTGGCGATGCTACGCCACAGGAGGAGGATAGAAAAAGCAAACGCGAGAGGAAATCTCCTAATTGGCATCAAGACTATGATATGTCGGCTCATTACTCGTTCAGTGCTGAAGAATGGGTATCCGATGTCCCCAGGACCAGAAAAGAAATTCGTGGAAGAGAAGATGAACATCTCTGGGAAGCTGCAATCGAGGAAGAGCTTAAATCCTTAAAAGCTCACGAAACATGGACACGAGTAGAACGACCTGAAAATCAAGAAATCGTAGATAGTCGGTGGGTTTTTTCGTATCAAGAAAAATGCGGCTACTGGCGAGAAAAAGTACAAAGCCAGGCTCGTGGCAAAAGGTTACCAGTCTTCAAATTATAAATTAAAACTGAATCAAAATTTTGATATGGTAGACCTTGGCGAAGTAAAGACCTTTTTGGGATTGCAAATTGATCGCGATAGAAAGAAAGGGATATTGAAAATACATCAATCGGTTTATATTAAACAATTGTTGCAAAAATTTAAAATGGAAGATTGTAAGGAAATAAATACTCCTATTGAAAGAAATTTGAAATTAACTAAAGCTAAATTAGAGGAAGAGAAAACTAACGAACCTTATCGACAACTAGTAGGTTGTTTAATGTATTTAGTTATAGGTTCGCGTCCTGATCTCTGTTTTGCGCTAAATTACTTTAGTAGATTTCAAGATTTTGCCAAAAATGAACACTGGGTTCACCTGAAACGAGTCCTAAGATATTTAAAAAATACACCTAGTTACGGTTTGAACTACACGCGTAGTAAGTCTGGTGCATTGATTGAAACCTATGTAGATGCTGATTGGGCTAATGATTTAGACGATCGTAAATCTGTAACAGGCTTTTTTGTATCTGTATTCGATAACATTGTTTCATGGGAAACTCGAAAACAAAACACAGTATCTTTAAGTAGTACTGAAGTTGAATATAAAGCTCTAACTACAGCTGTTTGTGAGTCAATTTTTATTAATAGAATTCTTAAAGACGTTTTATCTGTTGAACAACAAATAATAATATATGAAGATAATATGTCATGTATTCATCTAGCAAAAAATTGTGAAAATAATAAACGAACAAAACATATAGACACAAAATTTCACTTCATTAGAGAAAAAGTTAATCACAAAGTGATAACTTTGAAATACATTCCTACAAATCAACAAAGAGCTGATACACTTACAAATGCCCTTGATTTGAAAAAGTTTGTCTACTTTAGAGACTTGATGAAAGTAAATATTTGTTAAATTTTTTTTTTGTATTCAAATATTGTATCTTTATTTATTTTGTGTGTACTACTACTAACTTTTTGTATAGTATTTATTATAAGTTTTCCTTCTCATTATTGTCATTGCTGTGCAAGCGGTGAGGAAGAGTGTGAAGTATGTGCACCGCTTGTTGGATTTGTATTGTATCCTAGCGACTAATACTTAACAAAGTGTATTATGTTATTCAACTGTTTATATATTGATTGTATATTTTTACTTTCTCTTACCTATGTATATATGTAATATATATATAGAGAGAAAGTATTGGTTTCATGTCAAAAATTCGATGTCGAGATTTTGATGGATCTTCACGTTTTGAGGACCCCTGAATCCAAAAAAGTGGTTTTCGCGACATGGTCTGTCTGTCTGTGTGTGTGTCTGTGTGTGTGTGTGTGTCTGTGTGTGTTCAATTTTAAGCATGAAGGAATTGAGCTACGAGGTTGAAATTTTATATTTAAGTTAAACACCCCCCGGGACCGGAAAAATAAGCTTTTAATCAAAATCGGCCAAAGAGTACTAGTACTTTACTGATGTACTTTTTCAGTTTTTTTCGATTTTCTCAAAATTCGCTCTAACGATTTTGATTAAAATTCAAAAATCAATTATTTTTTAGAAGCTCTTTCAAATGTATATTCTGATTTTGCTCTCAAAATTGTTTGAAGACCACTTTACTCTTGTATTTCATAGGGAAGATAGGAGAAATGGTTGCTATGGTAACAAAATATAAATATTTTCCCATACTTATAAATAGAGACCGGACAAAAAAGCATAAAAAAATGGAAAAAAAGTGCTTAAAAAAGCATAAAAATCTTGAATAAAAAGTCGTTAAATAAGCATAAAAGTTGAAAAAAAGCATCTCATAAGCAACTTCTACTCATACCAATGGAGGATACAAGGGGGGGGTAAAGGATGTAATTACCAGCCCCACTTTTGTTTTTGCGGAACCAAAGTTTTCCACCCTGCGGAAAAAAATTTTTACAGGGTTATATTTTTTCGCACTGCGGAGCTGATCACACATTTCGGGGGGGGGGGGGGGGACCCTCGGCCCCCTTCCCTTATATACGCCCCTTGTGTATGCCTTGTGTATGAGAAAAAAGTGTGTTTTTTAATAAAAAAAAAAAAAATATATTATAAATATTCGTAAAATAAGTTCAAATAAGCATAAAAGGGAAAAAAAGCATAAAAACTCAAAATAAGCAAAAAAAGTATAAAAAATGCAATCTCAATGCACTTGGTTTTTCCTAATTCGTATAGAAATTAAATATCTAATGGTTGCTTATAAAATTCAGCAATAAGCATTTTGCTTAAAATCCGGTCTCTACTTATAAATTTTCCATCTTACAAGTTAATTCAAATGTTACGTACTGTCGGGAACTAAATATATGTCGACGCGAAAAATCTGGTGTGGCAAGCACAGAACACAACTTTCGATTACCGAAGGTAAGAGAAAGTTGTGTGCTGTGCGCCAGTCACACCAGATTTTTTTTATATTTTTCTTTACGTTCAAATTAAACGTTTTATACAAATTCTCTGCTCATTTTATCAGATGAGGTCCCCCCAAAAAGTGATTTTCGCGACATGGTCTGTGTGTGTGTGTGTGTGTGTGTGTCTGTGAACAAAATATCTCAAGAACGGAAAGAGCTAGGATGTTGAAATTTTATATTTAAGTTAGGCACCCCCATGGGACGTGACACGAAGCTTTTGATCAAAAAGGACGAAAGAGTTTTTGAGTTTTTTTCGATTTTCTCTAAATTTGCTCCAACGATTTTTTTTTCAATTCAAAAATCAATTATTTTTTAGATTCTCTTTAAAATGTATATTCTCATTTTGTCATTGAAATCTTCTGAAGACCACTTTACTCTTGTACTCCATAGAAAAGATAGGAGAAATGGTTGCCATGGTAACAAAATATAGATATTTTCCTAATTTTATAAATTTTACATCAGCCCTCGGGGCATGGCGTAGAGGTTAGCGTGCTAACCTCATATACCAAACGTCGCGGGTTCGGACCCCAGGCAGTCCGATGATTTTATTTAAGCCATTTGGATACCAAATGGCTTAAATAAGAATGCCTGGACCCTAAATAATATATATTCATAACGGTTATCGTCTAAAGTCTTAAATGGCCTGAGTTGCCGAAAAGACTGTATGAATGTGTGTGTGAGTGTGAGTGTGAATGAGAAAAAAGTGTGAATGTTTTTTTTTAAATAAAAAAAAAAAAATTTTACATCTTGAAAATCGAATGTACCGTACTGTCGGAAACTAAATACATGTCGACACAAAAAATCTGGTATGACAAGCACAGCACACAACTTTCTCTTACCTTCGGTAATCGAAAGTTGTGTGCTGTGCGCCAATCACACCTGATTTTTTTTTTTTATTCATGTATCGGTGAATTAAGGTTAGTGTATCCTCTGCAATGGAAATTGCAAGAGATTGTTAATTTGCGCGCCCAACGCTTTTATTTTTAGTAACATATATTAATCTATATATATATGCGAAGATAAGTTTTCTCGGGTTGTGTCGCGTGTGATGTTGAGATTTACTCGACGTTTCGGCTCTCCTTTGGAGCCATTTTCAAGAGTATGGAATTAGGGGGGAATTGTTGGGGTGGTTTGTTTACGCGGTCGCAGTCTTGCTGGTCCCCAGGTCAATTTGGATGCCTCAGAGGCTTGGTTTGTTCTCTGAGAGCAGGAGGAAGGTTGAGTGTGTGTAATTGCGTTTGTGTTCGGTTTAGGTTGACTACGGGGCCTCAGTCTGCCTCCCCAAGTCGATGTGTTATTGGTTTGGTTAGTGGATGTTTTAGGAGATTGGGTTTGTTTCTGAGATTTGGATTGGGTGTGTGTATGTGTGATCGTGTCTGTGTTTGATTTAGGTTGACTTTGGGGCCTCAATCTGCCTACTCCCCCAGTCGATGTATTGCCGGATGTTTCCGAGGCTTGTGTTTGTCTTTGAGATGTGTTTGGTTGTGTGGTGGCGGTTTGCGTGTTGATGGTCGAAGTGATTTGTGTTTTGGTTTGTCTTACTGCTGTGGCGCTCGAGGTCTTGAATGCTCGCTGGCTAGCTGACGACTGAACCTTCTCGGTTGGGTTTGCTGCTTTTATACCTGAGTTAATTGGGGTACTAATGGTCATTCCTTTGTTATTGCCTGACCCATTTTTAGAGCTAATTAGTTTCGGAGTGGTAATCCCTTTTTGAATCTTTCAGCAGTCCATTATGATTCAAAAAGGGATTACCACTACTCACTATATAAGGAAATTGTATTTTTTAAAATTTATCCTCATCCTTGCTATGTTATAGCTCTGAAGATGGTCTCGACCGAGATCGAAACGTCAGCCTAATGGGTATGAAATAAACGAAATAATGCTATCTTTCTTCTCCTGATACACTTTAACAACTTTTATCCAGCTATAAATCTACTTTTTTTTCAATTTGTAATTTAAAAGAAGAGAAATTTTTGAATTCCACCCCCTCTTTTTTTGATCGGCCGCCATTTTGAAATTAATTTACATACAAAGATGAGACACATCATTGCATTGTCACGCGAGTTACATATGTGTATAAAATTTCAAAGCTCTAGATTAACTAGAACTGGTCGTATTTTCGATCGGCAACTTTGTCGGTTCAAACAATGGAAATGTGATTAGCAGGCAGCCATTTTGAATTTTTTAAATTTATAATTATTCTGAATAGCACACTTTGTAGTGTACTGTCTATTTAAGGCCTCTGACAATGCTCAAAATTCTAACTTAATTATAAATAGGAGATATTTTGATTATAAAACTTCACCCCCTCTTTTTTTGATCGGTCGCCATTTTGAAATTAATTGACCTACAAAGAGGCACATCAAATATTGCATTGGCACGGGAGTTACATATGTGTATAAAATCTCAAAGCTTTGTCGGAAAAAAACAGAAAAGCAAGTTAATAACAACGTTGTAATTAGTGGCTTCCCACAGTCGAATGAGCTAAAAAGAACTTGATTCTGACTGGTAGTCTGAATGATGTGTGTAAAATTATACTTGAATGAAGAAAATACTGACGATCGGACTGATTCAGTCAGACAATCTGACTTGATCGTGTAAGGGCCCTTTAGGATGCACAAATAATGTATTTTTACTTTCTCTTATCTCTATATATGTTAATATATAGAGAAAGTATTGGATTCATGTCAAAAATTCGATGTCGAGATTTTGATGGATATACAGGTCACTTGCATCCTAAAAAGTGGTTTTCGCGACATGGTCTCATGGTCTGTGTGTGTGTGTTCAATTTTAAGGAATTGAGCTAAATTTTATATTTAAGTAAAGTATCGCCCTGGAGCGTGAAAAAAGGCCTTTAAACAAAATCGGCCAAAAAGTCCTAGTATTTTACAGATGCACTTTTTCAGTTTTTTCGATTTTCTCAAAATTCGCTTCAACGATTTTGATTAAAATCCATAAATCAATTATTTTTTAGATGCTTTTTAAAATGTATTTATCCGAGTACTTTTCCTGGAATCTCCATAACGTCCTCTATAATAATGCAAAATTGTTTCAAAATTCTTGTGGGAAGTTGATCAAACAGAGCGTGACAGACGGCCGCACCCACACTCCGTTAATAAATTTAAATAATTAAATATATAATTAAATAATTTAAATATATATATATGGGTCATTCCATGCCAAATCGACAAATTTTTTTTCTTGACCCCCGATTTTGTTGAAAATTTTCCTATCTTTTTTCTACCCCTTATTAGACATTTTTGAGAATTTTTTCAAATTTTTTTAACCAACTAAAAAAAAGTTATGGATTTTTTAAAAAAACTGCTCTTTTTTTTTTAAATAACTATAACTTATTTTAAAATTGATATTTTGGAACCCCGCAAGGCTATAAAAATTTTGTCTTTTAATGTAGTTTTGTAACCGGCAAATTAATTATTTTAATTTTATTTTATTTCCAATTCTAATTTCTCAATATTATTTTTTTTTTTTTTATTTTATCTAATTCATTTATTTTTCTCAAGTAGAAAATCCGTTTATTTTCTCTAAAATTTTTCTAACGTATTTTTAACGACTTTTGTATATAATTGACGGTCGCCTCATGCCAACGGCACGAGGACAATTCAATTGCTTTGTGACTCTCATCCTGTAAAGTCGCTTTGGTTATTCACAATATTTTTGCGTCCTGCAAAATTAATACGACAGCCCTTGTCAATATTATTATATTTTTTTTATTACATAACACTTATGTATTAATACTTTTTTCTGGTTAATTAATGACCCAGTTTTTTTTTCTCTAATTAAAATATTTTTTTACGTTCTTCAACTTGTTACCTGTTATACATTTTTATCGTTATTCATATTATTACTGTATCATTTTAAAGAAGAATTAAACTAATTACGTGTTAATTAATAATTGTTAAATCAAAATTTTCGTGTTGTCATTTGGTGTGTGTGCGTGTGAACCCTTCCCCCACCATCAACCATCTTCAACGACAATTTGGCAACGGGAAACGAAAATTCATCATAGTTGGTACCCAACCTGGAGCCAGCAGAAAATCATCTATCATAAATAGCATCCAACCTGGAGCTAAAACTGCATAATATTTATTATAAAGGGCACCCAATCTAGGGCAAACTTTATAATATCTATTATAAATGGCGCCCAACGTGGGGCCAACTTCATCAAATTTATTATAAATGACACCCGATCAAGGGCAAACTTCATCACATCTATTATAGTTTTCAGAAAAAAATATAAAAATTATTTTAGAAGCCCGGATATATGAAATATTTCAGTTTTTTTTAAAAAACCCCTAATTTTAATCCGACTATTTTTTACTTTCTGGTTTTTTTTTAACTCAAAAAAAACTTCAACTAATTCTACAATTATCCCCCTAATTTCAAGATGTGCCGACGATTGCTTCTATTTTTTTTTTTTTGTTATAAAAAAGTTTTCTTGAAATCTGCTTCCATATCTCCTTTAATTCTTGAAATTTGGTTTATTTTTTACGTAACTTTTTTATGAAATTTTTTCAGATTTCTCGTATATATTTCCTTTAAATACTAGTAGTATAAAACAATTATAGCTTAAAAAAATTTTTAAATAAAATATCTAGCAAATTTTTAAATTTTTTTTTACTATTTTAAGGACAAATATTTTTAATTTTTTTTATTTATATTTTTTTGAAGGGATAAAAATCTCAAGTCTTTATGTTATCTAAATTTTATTATTTTCAAATAAAACGTTTTTAGAAATATAATAGGTAAAGACCGGACAAAAAAGCATAAAAAAATGAAAAAAAAGTGCTTAAAAAAGCATAAAAAACTTGAATAAAAAATCTGGTGTGACTGGCGCACAGCACACAACTTTCTCTTACCTTCGGTAATCGAAAGTTGTGTACTGTGCTTGTCTCACCAGATTTTTTGTGTCGACATGTATTTAGTTTCCGACAATACGGTACATTCGTTTTTCAAGATGTAAAATTTATAAGTATGGGAAAATATTTATATTTTGTTACCATGGCAACCATTTCTCCTATCTTTTCTATGGAGTACAAGAGTAAAGTGGTCTTCAGAAGATTTCAATCACAAAATAAGAATATACATTTTAAAGAAAATCTAAAAAAATTAGGTGTTAGCTGTGTTTTCTACACAGCCGGTGGTTTTTTAACGTCTTTTGCTTGATTTCAAAAAAAAAATTTTTTCTCTTACCTATATTGAAATATAAAGAGAGAAAGTATTATTTTATTTATTTTTTTTTTACTAGTAGTTTGTTTTCATAAATAAACATGTTCAAACATTTTCATTGAAACAATATATGACAGGTGTGGCCAAACTTTTATCCATTTCGGGCGACATATGCTTAAAAAATGAGGTTTTTCGAAAAAAAAAATTAATTTTGGAGTTAATTACTCGGGATTTTTTTATTTATTCTATTAGAGGTTTTCTTTCTGCACCAAATGACATCTCATTTAGTCTGATCTGATTAGCCGTTCAGAATCTACAGGGGTTTAAAATTTCGAAAAACGAAATCCCGCCGAGTGCTCTCATGCGGGAAAATGACCTGATATAAAAAAAAAGAAAAAAAGCCCTGGGGGTATTGAACCACTTTCTGAAACTATATTTAGATTTAATGTAGCTTTTATGGTCAAGTCGCTATGCGTTGCACAAGTAGGGCTATTTTTCGATATTTTTTTGCCGAAAAAATGAGGTTTTTCGAGAAAAAAAAACAGTTTTGAAGTTAATTACTCGGGATTTTTTTATTTATTCTATTAGAGGTTATCTTTCTGCACCAAATGACATCTCATTTAGTCTGATCTGATTAGCCGTTCAGAATCTTCAGGGGTTTAAACTTTCAAATTAGAATTTACCGCAGCACGGTAAAATAAAATGATAGGAAAAAAATAAATGGTGAAATCTTTAGCTGAAAACTCATTCTTTCTAACCGTATATTTCCCATAATTATACCTCTTAAGACAGAGGAGTTATTCAAGCCAATAAACTTTTTCGTGCATGCCCCTCTAACCTGCCTCTATAGACACATGATTTGTAAGACGTTGTCACGTCAAAAATAATTGATTTTTGAATTTAAAAAAAAATCGTTGGAGCGAATTTTGAGAAAATCGAAAAAAACTGAAAAACTACATCAGTAAAGTACTAGTACTTTTGGGCCGATTTTGTTCAAAAGCTTCGTGTCATGTCCCATGGGGGTGCCTAACTTAAATATAAAATTTCAACCTCCTAGCTCTTTCCCTTCTTGAGATATTTTGTTCACAGACAGACACACACACACACACACACAGACAGACAGACAGACCATGTTGCGAAAACCACTTTTTTGGATTCAGGGGTCCTCAAAACGTGAAGATCCATCAAAATCTCGACATCGAATTTTTGACATGAATCCAATACTTTCTCTCTATATATATTAACATATATATAGAGGTAAGAGAAAGTAAAAGATGTTAAATAAGCATAAAAGTTGAAAAAAAGCATCTCATAAGCAATTTTTACTCATACCAATGGAGTATACAAATTTTTTTTTTAAAGAAACTAAATTTATTCCGCCCCGCCCTGCGAAAATTTTGTTTTTTTTTGGGAGGGGGGCGGGCCCGCTCTCCCCCTTTTATATACGTCCCTGGTGTATGCGTGTGTGAATGGGAAAAAAGTGTTTTTTAATTAAAAAAAAAAAATTATAAATATTCGTAAAAAGTTCAAATAAGCACGAAAGCGAAAAAAAGCATGAAAACTCAAAAAAAAAGCAAAAAAAGCATAAAAAATGCAATCTAAATGCACTTAGTTTTTCCTAATTCGTATAGAAATTAAATATCTAATGGTTGCTTATAAAATTGAGCAATAAGCATTTTGCTTAAAATCCGGAATCTAATAATAGGTTCTATATAAAATATGTAGGAAATAAATGAATTTCTTACTCTTAATTTTTTTTAATTCAAAAGATTTTATTTTTAAAAATGTATCATTTGCCCCCTCCCCAGTTCCGGCGCCTATGCTGGTAATCTTTATATATATAATTCTTCTGTACGTGTGTATGTGACTGAACTCCTCCTAAACGACTGAACCAATTATGATGAAATTTTCTGTGTATGTTTGTGAGAATCCCGGACAGGTTTTGTTTCACAAATAACAATAAGTCACAACGTTATCAAAGAAAAGTATATTTTTTTGTTTTATTCTTTATCAATTAATTAACAAGAGAAAGAAGAGAATTATTTTTATAAATTATCAATGTTTTTGTTATTTTGTTTTTATCAAAATACGGAGAAATAAAAAAAGGACTCTCTCGCTCTCTTAATAGCCGGTGAGGCATCATTGAGCTTCAGCTGCTTGAAGGCCGCTGATGTCTTCGTTCTTAGTGCACTAGAAAAATAAATACACATATTTTCATATACTCATATAGATCTATATAATAAATAAATAAATATAAATATAAATCAAGAATACCTGGAGGTAAAAGAGAGCTGCCGCCTACGAGGTCGACGCCGCTTCCTCTTCGTCTTCAAGATAATCAAGATAAGCGCTTAAGAAATTTTTATCTTTTTTTTCAATTGGGGGGAGATATATTAATTATTACTTTCTCTTACCTATGTATACCGGGTGGGCCAATAGTGCGTGGACGGAAGATTGTGGGCTTATTAACGGACATTTTTAAAATTTGTTGATCGCACATAATGTGGGGCCTTTAGGGCTACAAATTAAAAATATTTTTGTTCCAATAGCACCTCATATACAGGGTGGTCCATATCAAAGTTATGTTTTTTTAAATGGAACGCCCACTATATTATTGCATATTTGGATTCTACGGCCAATTTTAGTATGAGTTTATGTCATGCAATGTATTCTAAAACAAACCGTTTAGCCGCAAATCGGGCTTTAGTGAAAAAACTGCTGTCTGGAAAAAATTGAATATCTCGCGAACCATAAAACTTAGGGGACTGTTCTTTTGTGAGGTTACTAACCATGAAATGTACTAATGTGGGCCAGATGGGTAACCCGGAATTATTCTTATGTTGGGAGAAATGGCCATGCAAATTTGGAAAATTTCAATCATGGATAACTTCATTTTTTCAAATGGAACATGCTACTTTTTTTATGCCATGGAACGTGAAATTCAATTATCTTTCAGCTGATATAAGGTTGTCTATATCTTTCTTTGGTAGTTTTCTTTTTATTCCAAAATATCTGATAACGAAAAAAAAAAATTTTATTATGGACAAAATAATTGAAAAAAATTCCAAACCCAAAACAAAATTGTAATAAATGGAAAAAATATGCTAAATATTCGAAATTATCTTTAAATTTCCCTTAAAATCATTTATTTGAACTTCTCGAAAAAGAAATTAGGGTTATGTTCAGGTTAGGAGTTGCGCCATCTTGTTGACAAATCATAACCCGAATTTGAGCAACCGGGACTTCTTTGAGAAGTTCAAATAAATGATTTTGAAGGAAATTAAAAGATATTTTCGAATATTTAGCATATTTTTTCCATTTATTACAATTTTGTTTTGGGTTTGGAATTTTTTTCAATTATTTTGTCCATAATAAAATGTTTTTTTTTTTTCGTTATCAGATATTTTGGAATAAAAAGAAAACTACCAAAGATAGATATAGACAACCTTATATCAGCTGAAAGATAATTGAATTTCACGTCCCACGTCATAAAAAAAGTAGCATGTTCCATTTGAAAAAATGAAGTTATCCATGATTGAAATTTTCCAAATTTGCATGGCCATTTCTCCCAACATAAGAATAATTCCGGGATCCCCATCTGGCCTACATTAGTACATTTCATGGTTAGTAACCTCACAAAAGAACAGTCCCCTAAGTTTTATGGTTCGCGAGATATTCAATTTTTTCCAGACAGCAGTTTTTTCACTAAAGCCCGATTTGCGGCTAAACGGTTTGTTTTAGAATACATTGCATGACATAAACTCATACTAAAATTGGCCGTAGAATCCAAATATGCAATAATATAGTGGGCGTTCCATTTAAAAAAACATAACTTTGATATGGACCACCCTGTATATGAGGTGCTATTGGAACAAAAATATTTTTAATTTGTAGCTCTAAAGGCCTCACATTATGTGCGATCAACAAATTTTAAAAATGTCCGTTAATAAGCCCACAATCTTCCGTCCACGCACTATTGGCCCACCCGGTATATGTAATATATATATATATATAGAGAGAAAGTATTGGATTCATGTCAAAAATTCGATGTCGAGATTTTGATGGATATACACGTTTTGAGGTCCCCTGAATCCAAAAAAGTGGTTTTCGCGACATGGTCTGTGGGTGTGTGGGTGTGTGTCTGTCTGTGTTCAATTTTAAGCATGAAGGAATTGAGCTATGAGGCTGAAATTTTATATTTAAGTTAAACACCCCCCGGGACCAGAAAAATAAGCTTTTAATCAAAATCGGCCAAAGATTACTAGTACTTTACTGATGTAATTTTTCAGTTTTTTTCGATTTTCTCAAAATTCGCTCTAACGATTTTGATTAAAATTCAAAAATCAATTATTTTTTAGAAGCTCTTTCAAATGTATATTCTGATTTTGCTCTCAAAATTGTTTGAAGACCACTTTACTCTTGTATTTCATAGGGAAGATAGGAGAAATGGTTGCCATGGTAACAAAATATAAATATTTTCCCATGTTTATAAATTTTACATCTGAATTCAAATATTCCCTACTGCCGGGAACTAAATACATGTCGACACAAAAAATCTGGTGTGACAAGCACAGTACACAACTTTCGATTACCGAAGGTAAGAGAAAGTTGTGTGCTGTGCGCCAGTCACACCAGATTTTTTATGTACAATTCTCTTCTTTCTCAATTTTTATAAATTTTTTTTTTTTTTTAATTTATTTGGGGCTTCCAGCCAGCGGCCACTCCGCCCATTTACAAACATGTTTACAAAAATAAATACATTATAAACAATATTCATACAAGAACATAATATAAATAATACACAATTCTAAATAACATTAATATAAAAAAATACACAAAAATAACATTTTACAAATAATACAATACAAACAATGCTAGTATAAATAACACCATATAAATAACACTTATAAGAAATAGATATTACAATAACATTGATATAAAAACGTACCTATAAATAAAAACACTATAAAAAGAGAAGCGATTGGCAAGTCTATGTGGGGTAATGTTTAGAGGGCTATCTGGTGTATTTTCAGAAAATTGTGGATGGCCTGGACTATTGAGACATTCGGTTTTTTAAGGAGAGTGGCTAAATCTGGAGGATCTCTAAATTGCGGCTTAATTACTTGTAAGAGCTGGTTCCTATTATATCTCGGGCATGAAAAAAGTATATGTTGTGGGGTTGCATCCGCCAGTTGACAAGGACACCGCGGTGAAGATGCCATATTAGTCCGAAACAAGTGTGCTGTTGCTTTAGTGTGGTTTATTCTTAGTCTGTTGACACAAGTGATACTAGGGCGGCTGAGATTTGACAGAGACGAGAACCAAGGGGGGAGAGGGATGCGGTTTGATTTTGGCGAGAGCTGAGCCCTTATAGGAGCTAGAGTGATTCCATTGGTTCGACCAGTTGAAAATTAAATTTTTTTTGAAAATCGGGGTGAGATCTCTACAGGGCAGTGGTTCATCGAGTAAGGTACCAGAATGGGCAGCTCTTTTAGCTAGATAATCAGCAATCCGATTATCTTGACTGTCTGAGTGGCCTTTAACCCATTTAAGTGCAATGTGCCTACCAAAATGATTGTGAAATTTTATTAATTCAATTATTTGCACTGACAGATTATTGATCTCGCCCTGTTTTTTTATAGCTTTTAATGAGAGAAGCGCACTTTGAGAGTCTGAGAAGATTGCTATCGACACCCTATTGAGAGTTTTACAATAAAGTAAAGCCTCTCGAATAGCTATCAATTCTGCGGAGAATATTGACATATAATTGGGGAGTTTATATAGACCAAAATTCTGATTAGATGCATCAAAGTAGGCGCATCCAACGCCTGTTAGTGATTTGGAACCATCGGTAAATATATTTATTTGTGATGATAAATTTGTATTCGAAGCAGTGGTTACAATGTCCAGATGCAGATTAATTATGTCCAGGTTTATTTTAAATTTAACTGGGACCGAATATTTTTCCAACTTAATATTTAACTTCTGGATATTAATCTCAGCTTGTAAAAGGGTCGGCAATCTTTTGTAGTTCCAATAACCTGTTGTATAAAACTGATGGAGTAACTGACCGACCGCTTCCGAAACTGGATGATAGAAGTATGTTTTTCTTTTAATTAAAAATTTTTGGGCCAGGAAAAGTCTCCTCTCGCACAAAGGTGGGTCATTAGCTTCTACAATTAGGGCGTTTGTCGGGGAAGATCTTAAATACCCCATACATCGCCGGATGGCTTTGTATTGGATTCTATCCAGTTTCTGGAGCACCGAATTGCAAGCTGTGTCGTAAATAAAGCTACCGTAATCAAGAATGGCTCGTATAGTTGCTTTATAAATCATCAGGAGGGATTTAGGATCCGCACCCCAGGACATGGTAGCAATCGAGTTGATAAGATTAATATATTTTGCACACTTTTTGATCACATGGTTTATGTGCGACGTCCACAATAGTTTGCAATCCAGAACGAGTCCGAGATACCTTACATTTGCTCTAACCGGGAAGTCATATCCTCCAAGATTAACATAATCCCAGGGGGGTAATCTTCTTTTAGAAAATATAGTTACAGCCGATTTGTCAAAAGATATAGAGAGATAATTTTTATCCAAATATTCTACTAGGAGGCCAATGGATGTATTTACCTTTGCCAGGCTCTCTTCTAAATTTTTCCCTGCCGAGTAAATGATGATATCATCGGCGTACTGAAGATATTTGGCGTCTATACACACTTTATTTTCTAGATCAAAGGTGTAACATAAGAATAACAGCGGGCTCAATATCGACCCCTGGGGAATACCTTTGAAGAGAGTTCTGGAATGAGAATTTCTATTTCCATTCTTTACAAAAACATTTCTTCTAAATAGCATTTTAAAAATTAAGTTGGCTGTTGCACTACCCACTCCCAAGTGGACCAGTTTCTTACATAGGAGATGAATGTCCACGTTATCGTATGCACCAATAATATCAATAAAACATGCCGCAGTATATTCTTTTTTAGAGAAAGCCGTCCATATATCACTTGATAGTATTGAAAGGCAGTCTATAGTCGAGCGTGAGGATCTAAAGCCAAATGTTCTGTGAGGGAGTTTATAAGTGCACTCGAGAAACTGTTCAAGTCTATTTTTTATGAGCTTTTCAAAAATCTTTAAAACACAAGATGACAAAGCAATGGGTCTGTAAGAAGCATGATCAAATCTATTTTTACCTGGCTTCAGAATAGGTAAAACCACTTGTATTTTCCAAGAAGACGGAATTGAGTCACTATACCTAACATCATTAAAAATATCAAGAAGGTGAACGAGAGCTGACACTGGAAGGTTTTTTATCATACAATACATGATTCCATCATGACCAGGAGCTGAATTTCTTGTTATGTTTAAAGCCCTTTCCAATTCATATAGAGAGAAAGGAACCTCTAATATATCCAGTTCCGAAGCATCATTATAAAACCTTATTTCAGGCTCAGGGGCACTAGGGGGAGCCAATTTGTCAATGAAATTTTCCACAATAGCTTCGTCAATAGAATTTTTAACTGCCCATTCCTTGCCTTTGATTCTTTTTACTTTTTCCCAAACTAATTTAATACTTGTATCGCGGTTTATTCCAGAACAAAATTTTTCCCACGAAGATCTTTTAGCTTCCTTAATAATACGCTTCGCCTGAGCTATTGATCTTTTCAGTGCTAAGTAATTGCTTAGGATGGGATTATTTTTGTAAACAGAGTGTGCTAATTTTCTAGTTTCTATGACATTTTTACAGTCAGGTGTCCACCAAATTTTAGGAGTATTTCTTCCATGAAAGGGTTTGGATTTAGGGATAGCCTGATTAGCAGCACATATAATAGTGTTTTCGATGAAACTATATCTTGCTTCCATCGGCCCCATTTCCGGAAAATTTTGTAACTCTAAAAGAACAATAGACTTGAATTGGATCCAGTTAGCCTGATTTATTTTATATTTGGGGACGAACGCTGACGTTGCTTGCTGAGAGAAGCAAACTTTAGTAAGGAGAATGGGGAAATGATCCGACCCAAGAGAATCGTCTAATACTATCCAATTAAAATCTGCAACTACACGAGAGGAGCAGAAGGAAATGTCCACAATAGAGGGGCAGCTTGGATTAAATGAGAAACGAGTTGCTGACCCATTGTTGAGACAGGTAAGATCTAAATCTTCTGTAAAGTTGCTGAGCGCCACCCCCTGACGATCTAAGAACGAGCAGCCCCAATCAGGTGCGTGGCAGTTGAAATCCCCAAGCAACAACCACGGTTGTTGCCGGTCTACATCTCTAAACATTTCCATCCAGTCAGACGTAGTAAACCTATATCCAGGTTGGCAATAACAGGAAAAAACTAGGATAGTCGATTTATCTGGCAGAATTATACGGGCACCGCAGACTTGAATTTCAAACGTGCTAGGAATATCTATTTCATCATAATACAAACTATTTTTTATCAACAGTAACACTCCACCCTTTCCGTCCGCCCTATCCGACCTAATTGTATTATACCCAGTTAAACAAAACCCTTGCCAAGGTTTGAGCCACGATTCACTAATAGCAGCAATTAGCACCTTATGTTCTATTAGTGATATTTCTAAACTTCCTTTATTAGATGTAATAGACCTAGCATTCCATTGTAAGAATGCAATATGATTATTAGGAATGTTCGTCGAGGGATTCATGACAAGCGAATTCACTGGCAATCTTTAATTTCTAAAGGAAGTTATTTAGATTGTCCAAAACATACGTAGAATAAAAAAAAAAAAAAGACAAAAGACAAAAGAAAAATACATAAATAAATATGTAGGGCCTAAAATAAAATAAATAGATAAATTAGATAAATAAATAAATAACAAAAAAGAAGAAAGAAAAAAAGATATATATATATAAAAAACAGGTAAACTCATCCGACAGTACAAAATTGTTAGAGCCTATTAAAAGAACCCTTTAGGCAATAGTTTCATTTAATACGACATTATTTTTAAATTCATGAGAAAAATAATCAAAATCTTCCTGCGTTATATTGAAAGCGTGAAGGGGAGAATTAGATAAATTTTCTAGTAAAATCAAAGATTATATTTTTATTATTATTTTTTTTTATTAGAATAAGATCAGCAGCAGATACCTCCCTGAGCACACCCACCCCCTAAAAATACTTTTATTATCATAGTGAAGTTCATAAGTAATTAACCGTTAAAATAAGAAAAAAATAAAAATTAGGAGAAATAGTTGCCATGGTAACAAAATATAAATATTTACCCATGTTTACGATTTTTTTTATTTATTTACATTTTGAATTCTAAAATATCGGCGTAAATTTTTTGTCTGTGTACCGGGAGAGTCCCGGAAAGGATATGATTCACAAAAAATCTTAAGTTCATGAATAATTAACCGTTAAAATAGTCTCTATATATAAAAATGAAAAGGGAAAATGTATGTACCGGTATGTATATAAGTAGGCGAGCAAGGGGGTCCAGGGGGCGCAGCCTCCTGGCTAGACGGAAAGCCCCGCCGAAGGCGGGGCTTTGCGTCTAGTATAATATAAAGTATAATATAAATAATGAAGCTTTTCATTTTATTTATCATTACTTATTCTCTTTTTAGATGTTTCCCGTTTTGTTTTCTGCCTTATATAATGACAGGTAAACAAATTGTCAATTTATATTGTAGTAAATGCGGCGTCTATTTAGGGTCCTATGATTTTTTTTAAAAGAAAAAAATTATTTTAATAAAGATATTTATTATTTGATTTGTAATGTAATTTAATTTATAATATTAACCCAGAGGAACTAACAATAAATTTTCACCTAAACAAAAGCCTCAAACAACAAAGATGTTTTGGCTAAATCCTATAATACGGTAAGTAAATTTTTATTAAAATTGGGAAGTTTTTCAGGGAGAATTCACCCTTCCTTCCCTTTATTAGCCTAAAAGAGGTGTCGATAAGCCAATTTGATCGAGATATATGCCAAAATAAGGAAAATTTTGAAGAAATACGAGGACCACATTAACCATTAAAAATATATATTTTTACTTACTTTTTTGGGTTTTTTCTTTCTTCATTGTAATTTAGATGACAAAAACCTTGCGACTGACCTATTCTGATTGAGATAAGTAAAGAAATTTATTAAATAGAGTTGAAAATATAAAAAATAATTTTATCGAAAATTGTTTATTATTTTTTTAATATTGAGCGATAAAGGAGCTAACTGTTACGATTCTATATATAAGGAATGAAGAGAAACTTATTCTTTTTCAAATTCAATCTCTATTTATTATTATTTTTATTTATCATCACTAGAGCCCGGATTTTTATGCAGCAAAAACCTCTAAATATGCCATATAATATGCAGTAAAATTATTAAAATATGCAGCCAAATATGCAATATATTTAGGGCAAAAATACAGTGGCGGATCCATAGGAGTTTCTCGGAGGGGGTAATCTGGTGTGACTGTTCGCACAGCACACAATTTTTTCTTATTATCGGTAATTTAAAGGTGAATTCTGTAGTTGTTTACCAGAATTTATATACAAATCAAATTTTTAAGTATTAATTTTGAAAATTTTATATTAAAAACACAATTTTTTTCCAAAAAAAAATATTTTTCTCAAATCTCAGGGGGGGGGGTAATTACCCCCTTGTATCAGCCCTTGCAAAAATATTAAGTAAATGGCTTTCAATTAAAGGTAAATCATGATTTCTACTGATGTAAAACTAATGGTGTTTTATTTTTGGAAGGAAATGATAAAAAAAAAAAATTGGTCTCGCAATAAAAACTAAATTTAATTAAAAAAAAAAAAAAAAAAACATAGGGAGCAATCCATTGCGAAATTTTTGAAGCAAACGAGGACCCCTGTTTTGGAATTTTTTTTCTTTAATTAATTTGACTTCGAACTTTGAAACACAACTGACATGATATTCATCCAACGAAAATTCTAGCAAAACTAAATTTATTTCTTAAAAGAGGATATAAACCAGTGGTTCCCAACCGGTGTGCCCCGGCACCCAAGGGTGCCGCGAGAATGCCTAAGGGGTGCTGCGAGATATTTAGATAAAAAAAAATAAAATAAAGAGGCGAAAAAATAGTTTTGCTAAAAAAAAAGGCCAAATGATTAAAATGGAAGCGGCAAAATTTTCCGTAGATCGGAAAAAATTAAGCTTTGCCAAAAAAAAGGTCAAATGATTTTCACGCAAGGGAAAAAAATTTGCCCCAGGGTGGAAAAAAATTTCGATTTGATAGGGAAAAAAAAGGAAGGGTGCCGCTAGTGTGTAATATTATTCCCAACGCATCTTTGGGGTGCCGTGGACTTCAAAAGGTTGGGAAACGCTGATATAAAGAATAAAAAATATAGTTATTTATTTTTTACAATGTAATAAAAGGCTTAAAAAATTTTTTTTTTTCGTTTATTTTTTTTTTTTTAAACAAAAAATTAAAAATTTAAATAAAATGAAACTTTCATTGAGAAAAATTTAAAATATCCAAAAAGTCTTAAATATGCAACTTTATGCAATATTGACCAAATATGCTGTGGGAATTATATGATGCCT